>ML781739.1:1533030-1545296 GCA_009831015.1 Picea engelmannii
TACCCCACTTAAATGTTCAAGTACAAGATGATTCCAAATGAAAATGTCTCCTTGGTATATATAGGAGACTAGGAGGTATAATTACAAATAATGGCCTAAAGACGACATAATTAAAATAACATTACTAATCTAAATTACAACTACTGGCCTAAAGCCGACATAAATAAAATAGCATTACAAATCTAATGTGCCCCAATTAAGGGGTAGTGAGCCAACATTAGGGCTTAACAATAACTTTTGCATACGACCTCTATTGTAGGTGTGTGATGGCCCAATGGAAATTTCTTTTCGAGAAATACACATTATTCCATCAAACTCTGACTCTGTCTATAGTTTGATTGTGGCAAGCCAAAAAAACATTGTTTAGGGCCCCAAACGACCCTCGAAGTAAAAAAAAATGTATTGACATGAAAAATTCCAAAATAATCTAGTTAGATTAGGTGGGAGGCCACCAATCTCCACCTGGAAGTTATGTAGGGCTTCAAAGAACCCCAGAAGTGTAGAACCAAAAATTACAAATAATTATAGAAGAATGTGTTGAACTAAAAGATGGCAAGAGGATCCAGTTGGAATATGTGGGTGGCCACCAATATCTACCTGAATCATTCCTCCTCCCTTATGAAGCAATGGTCTCCATTGCATTGAGTTCCCCCATTGGGTGAGGAAATTTCTATTGAATTTGGCTCCGAGTGAGCCACTTTCCTTGGTGTAGGAGTTGAACTTCCTTGACAACCCGATAAAGATGGATCCTTTGTTGGCAAGTTCCCTTGGCATGTGTGTCCATTATTTGATCAGTGGATTCCTATTCCATGTAGTCAAGGTTGATATCTGTTGGTTTCAATTGTTCTGTGATCTCTGAGGTGTCCAATAATGGTGGAAAATATGGCTGGAGGAGGTCCACATTGAACACTGGGTGCAAGCCAAGGAAGGGGGGAGTGTTGATCTCAAAAGCATTGTAACCCACAACCTTGGTGATAGTGTAAGGCCCATATTGAAGTATACAGAGCTTTCAATGTGGCCCTGTAAGGTGTTCTTTCTGCAAATGAAACCATACCTTGTCTCCCACCTGAAATTTGTGTGGTACCTAATGTTGATCATGGCACTACTTGTACTCAGAATTGGCTTTTTGCAAAATCTCATGGACCTATTGGTGGATGTGTTGAATCCTCTCAATGAATCTGGTGGCCTTGTTGGCCTCATAATGAACATGGGAAGAATCTATCTTGTGGTTTCAAGAGGTAGTGCAACATTAATGGGACCCAAGGGTTGAAACCCCAACCCCACTTGAAAGGGGATATGGCCGGTGGAGGTATGGAGAGCCATGTTGTACTTGTGTTGAAAATAGTGAAGACTCTCATCCCATGTGTGTCAATGCTTAGAGTTATACATGCGTAGGATGTGCACAATAATCCTATTGACAACTTTTATTTGGCCATCGGTTTGAGGGTGGAAAGCAGTGGATTTAGTGAGCTTTGTTTCCAACAATGACCAGAGACTTGACCAAAATGTGTTGAGGAACTTGATGTCCCGATTGGAGATGATGTTCTTTGGTATCCCAAAATGGACCCACACTCATTCAAACAAGATCTTGGAACTATATTTTTTTGTGATTCTCTTCTTGTAGGCTGTGAGAATGGCCATCTTCGAAAACTGATCAGCCACCACAAATACGTAATCGTTTCCTTTATTGGTGGATGGAAGGCCAGACATGTAATCCATCGAGATGGATTTCCAAGGCCTCTCAGAAGTAGGAAGAGGGGTTTATAAGCCTTTCTTATTGATGGATGTCTTGGAAATTACACAAGCAATGAAAGATCTGATATAGCTTCGGATGTCTTATTGAAGTTTTGGCCAGTAAAAATGTTTATGTAGAAAAACCATAGTTTTCTCCATGCCAAAATGTCCTGCTATCCGAATGTAGTGAGCTTCCCAAATTATCTTTTCATGTTCTCTTGCAGGAACATAGAGATGGCCCAGATGGCACAAAAATCCATCCTGAATGTGAAAATCAATGAGATTCGTGCCTGTACCCAAGAAATGATACACGGTGGAAAAGTATGGATCTTGTTGATAAAGTTGGGTCCACTCATATGCCTTGTGCCCATAGGAATGGACCATGATGGTGAGTGCATCCACATGAGGTCAATTAAGGCAGCCAATGACATGATTTGTGCTCCCTCTCTTATAGTCGATGTTGAGATGGAATTGTTGCAAGTAGGTGGAATGCTTCTGATGGTGGTCATTCTACAACTTCCCTTGTCTCTGTATGAACTACAAAGGATTATGATCAGTGTGGATGATTTTCTCCTTTTCGAGAATATAATTTTTCCATTGACAACATCTTGTACAATGGAATACATTTCCTTGTCATAGGTGGGGTATTTCCAGATAGTATCTTAGAGTGTCTCACTATGGTGTGCTACCATATGACCATTTTGAGTGAGAATTGCGCCTACAACATAGTCATATGCATCTATCTCATTCTCAAATGGTTGTTGCATATCGGGTAAGGAGAGTATTGGATCTTAGCAAAATGGATGCTTTACATCATCAAATTCTCATTGTTGTGCCTTCCCCCATACAAAATTTTCCTTTCCACCACCCTCGGTCACTTGGCTGAGGGCCCACGCGATATGGGAGAATCCAATACGAACCACCAGTAGAAGTTGGCAAGTCCCAATAAGCTCTGAAGTTCAATTATTGTGGTCGAGGATGTCCAACCATGGATGACTTGGATCTTAGCTGGATCCACATGTACCCGATGTTCATCAACAATGTAGCCCAATTATTGGACCCCCTTCATGCCAAAGGAACATTTTTCTATGTTGGCATATAACTTGTGTTGATGTAGAGTGCTCAAAACATGTTGAATATGTTGCATGTACTCCTCCCAAGTTCTATTGAAGATGAGGATGTCATCCAGATATACCACCACAAAAGAGTTGGTGAAGGTCCTCAATACATTATCCATCAACCTCATGAAATTTGTTGGTGTATTTGTTAGGCTAAAGGGCATGACCATCCATTCAAAGAGACCTTCTTTATATTTTAAATTTGTCTTCCATATATCAGTCGGTTTGATGGGAACCTGGTGGTAGCTAGACTTTAGGTCAATCTTGCTGAAGAAATTGGCCTCCTTGAGTTGGTCAAGAAGGTCATCGATTCAAAGAATTGGATATTGGTTCTTGGATGTGATTTTGTTTAATGCGCTATAATTAATGCAAAGCTACCAAGTCATGTCTTTCCTCTGCACCAATACAATCAGGCTTCGATAAGGGGAGGAGCTAGGTATGATTTTCCCCTTTTGAAGAAACTCTTGGATCTGATGCTTAATTTCATCATTTTCCATCAACGATTGATGATAAACTATCCCATTAGGTAAAGGTGCACCAGGGTTTATATCAATTGGATTATTGAATTGGTAGTGCATTGATACCTCGATGGGTGAGGAGAAGATGTATGTGTACATTTCCACAATTTTTTCCACTTGCTTCTGCTGCAAATAGAGGCTATATGTAGAGGTCACATATGTGGCAATGACCTTCTACTTACTGTGATCACAAATCACAAAGAAGACAAACTTCCTTGTCCGTGAAAGGACCTTACTGCATTTCTTAGTAGAGATTAAAGAAATAGTAGTATGCAGTGCTACCTATGGTATCCTATACAATTTTCTATCCAAAGTAATAATAACACTGTGGGGTCTAGACTCGTACACAACATGTCGCTTCAACAAATATGGTTGTCCTAAAATAACATAACAAAAATCAAGGAGAGAAATATCACACAATACCTCATCTTTGAAGGGCCTAATGTCATAGGGTAGACGACATTGTTGGCTGACGCAAAGCTCTCTTCCTTGGCGAAGGAAACTGATGGTGTAGGGATGTCGGTGTAGTGTCATTGATAGGTCCAACCACTTGATGACCTATGTTGATATCAGGTTTTTCTGACTGCGGCTATTGACAATGAAATGAAGTGGAGCCCCCTTTACCCAAATCTATGAGTGAAAGAGGATTTCCCCTTCTTCTAGTTCTTTTGGTTCACTTGTATGGGATTTTGTGGTAGCAACAATGGCGCTGGGTTCGACATCAATAATCCACTTCCCTCCTTCTGGATTTTATTCAGAGTCAGAATCTACTTGGAGCGACATTATTTGGTGTTCTGCAAAGGGATTTTATGGTATTCACACCACTTTCCTGTGTCCTTCTTCGACTTCTCATTACCCTTCTTGTATTTTTACTTGAATTGGTTGTACTGATGTTGGCCATCTTTTATCTATCCATTTTTTTGTGGGTCGGGGCCACCGTTTCCCTACTTTGGCTGTGAGACGTTTGCATATCCAAACTATCGCCTCTTCTTCTTAAATTTTTGTGCAATCTTGACAGCATATCTATAAGTTGTACCCAATGATGTGATGTTAAGAAACACCATTGTTTTTTAATGTATCTATGAATACAACCGTAGTATTTGAGTACCATATTTCGTCCAGAGTATTTGATACCCAATTTGGTGTGTAGGGTATGGAAAATATTGGTGAAATCTGGTACTTTCTAGTCCTCGTAGCTTGCAACAGGGTAATACTTTTCTTTAATGGAATCCATGAAGGACTCCCATGTGGGGAATACTGCAAATATTTCATATTCCTCCATGGCCCTTTTCTTATAGTAAGTATCCTACTAGTCCTTAACATGCGGGATGAACTTGAGGAGTGTAGAAGTAATATTTTCCCTATTTCCCTATCGAAAAAATTGTGGACCGAAAAATACCCTTCAAGAAGATTCAACCATTTATCTACAACATATGCATCTATCCTTCCTTCAAATAATGGAATAAAAAAATTTACTTTTACCTCGAAGGGGGTTGCATGGCCGCTTGATGAAGATGTGTCTCCTTTGGGTAGCCACCGAAGGATTTGTGCAAAGTTGTCCATCATTTTATTCCTTTTTCACGCAATGGATTCCTTGATCAATATTTTAAAAGGATCTCCTTCTCCATCATCTTTCTTCTCATCCCCCATGAGTTGTGGTTGGGCTCGATGCGCTCTATCTTGCAAAGGCTTGACCAGTTTGAGTCCCAACTTCTTGTACCCAGATCTTGTCGGGGACATGCACGGAGAAAAATAAATGAAGAGCATACCTCTTTGATACCACTGATCTGGATTTAGGCTCGAAATGAAATAAATAATAGACTGAATAAAATAACATAGATATATATAGAAAACCAACAGATATCCGGTGAACAATAACTTCTATTGAATAAATAAAATATGTTGAAAGTATAAAACTCTGGAGATGAAAACAACTTGCTTGAATGGTGGTAGCTATCTCTCAGAAGAGATGTGTCTAATACGTGCATCTATGTGAGAAGAATAATTACAATGAGGCTCCAAAGGCCCTTTTAATATTACTCATGAATTCCAAAACCCTAGAAATCCAAAAACATAACCCTAGGAGATGAAACGCCAAAATTTATGTGGCCCCGAATGGGTAAGTTGGTACCTCAACTTCCCGAGGTCATAAGTTTTGCATACGACCTCCGTTTTAGGTGTGTGATATTCCATTGGAAAGGGATTCTCGAGAACTATAAATTATCTTGTTAAACTCTGACTCCGTCTACATTTTGATTGTGGCAAGCCAAAAAAACATTGTTTAGGGCCCAATATCGGCCCTGGAAGTACAAAAAGACGTACTAACACAAAAAATTCCAAAATAAGTCAGTTGGATTAGGTGGGAGGCCACCAATATCCACCTCGAAGTTGTGTAGGGATTTAGACATCACCGAAAGTGTAGAGCCCACAATTACAAAGAATTACATAAGAACGTGTTGAACTAAAAACTGACAAGATGAGCTAGTTTGAATAGGTGGGTGGTGACCAATATCCACCTAGATCAGTCTTACCCGTTAGATTTTCCCATGCCTTCTAAGCTCCATCTTATTTTTAATTTCTCATGATTAAATAATGTGATTGGTATTAAGTGCCAAAATCAAGCCAGTCTCTGTGAGTTGGATGAAGAATGTTCCATTTGGTTGCAGCCACAAGTATTCCTGGACCAACGTGAGCGTCGTCTCCATCAACACACCATTAAGGAAGTGTTAGTGTGGTGGAAATATACAACTCTATAATATTCCACTTGGGAGTCAACCACAATTCTACAACAATTTCCTCATCTCAAGCCTTGAGGAAAATGATTTTTTTCAAGGGGGATGGCATGTTAGGGACCTAACCTCCCTAAACCCTCACATAGATATAATATAGATTTCCATGTAATAAATGTCGACATTAGCTAATAAGGCCTATTTAATAAATTGGAATAAGTCAATGTAAGAAGACCTAATAGAATCTTTCGCTTCTAGAAGGATCTTCCTCTAGTATAATCTTTAGAAGATAGAATTAGTATAAATAAGAGTAGGAGCCATGAGAATATTTTTCTGGAGAATTATTGTAGTAGAGCGTTGCTTTAATGGAGGTTTCCCACTCGAAAACGAAAGTGAACATATTTTCCTATAAAAAAAGGTATTATTTTGGTGTTGTGGTTTCATATATTGTGTTATTATGTTGTTGTTCTATGAAAAAATTATGTTTTCTGCTATTATAATAGATCTGGTACCTTAAATTTTTCAAGCAATGATCACTATTCATACTATAAAACAACCAAAAAAAAAAACTAATAAACCATTAAATTCTTGTTTTTTATAAATATCTTATATATGTTTAAGAAGATACATGATATTTTTGTGTTAAGTACTTGATATGAGTTTCATAAGTCATGATTTCTTTGAGTACATTACTACAATTGTGTGATGAAGTATCACATCTCACACTTAATCTTAAGTATACAACAATATTTGTAATTCAATTATTTTATAAAGACTTAAAATATATGTTTAAAAAGAGATATAGCTACAAAGAAGCTAGTCCCCGCCCCATTAGCATATTTGTGAGCTTAGTTTGTATATCGATCTTCCCACACTTCATCTTCAACACAGTTCTGAGTTAATATCCCATGTTAGTGAACTTCCAGGAATGTTGTATTAGTTCTTGTGGAGCAACGAGGTCATATGATATGTTATTTCAATTGTTTTAACATGGAGTGATCAGTCTATGTCATTATACCCAGTAACCTCTTATCATGTTTAAAAACAGTTGGTATATAATATGTCTAGAGTCTTTCAATAAATGTGCATTCAATGCTGATAAGCGATGGAATCTAAATAATGAAATGAAAACAAAAAAACTACAAAGCCAAATAATTAAATGAAAAAACAAAACTACAGAGCTGGGCCAATCAATAAGTGTTCTCTAGAAAAGAACCCTTGGTCAACAAAGGGTTAATTCTAATAATGAGATTAAAATTTTTCAAAATTTAAACCTTTCCATAATTTTCAGAAGTTAAGCCTTCCTATTTCACTCTCTTAAACTTCGGTGGTGTCCTTCTAGAATCTAAATACCAATACTGATTGTTATAGTACCAGTCGATATGGATCATAGAAAAAGTGCTGCAATATAACAATGATCCAAGAAGAATAAAAAGTTGGTAAGAAAGTTTTTTTTATTCATTAAATTTATGAATAAATAATTATTTTTAATATGTATAAATGTACTTCAGATAATTTAACCTAAAAAAGTAACTTGATTTAAAAGAAACGAAAAAAAACCAAAAGTAAAGCTTGTCTTTAAACTTTGACAAATTATTAAATGTACGAACCAACACGTGGATTGTTGCATGGCTTCCCTCCTTGTAAGTCTATAACACATCCGTTGTTAGTGGAATGTAGTTACACCCTTCCCAAACTCTACAATGATGATCCCACAAGAAGGACTTCACAAGCCTTGGGAGCTTGGTCACTTGGTCACAACTGGGTAATTAATTGAGCGCAATCGTTGGCAACTTGGTCACAACTGGTTCTTATGGATCGCTCTAGCTGGGGTAAATAATCGCTTAAGATCTAGCAATGTGAAGTGCCTAGAGAGTGCCTATACAAGGGCGTAGGGGAGCGCAGTAGTGTAGAAATTCCTAATTATGGCACTAGTTATATAATTCACCTCATCCCTTCTCTTTTGGAGCTCTTTCTACACATTTTCGGGTTGATTTATATATTATCTAGTTGATTTATATATTATCCAGTAGTAGTAGTGAGGCTTCAACATATTTTTTTATTTGTTTTGTAGATTTTACTCTACACAATGGTTTCCCATCAGTATGGAAAAAAAAGGAAGAAAATTGTTACAACCACAGAACTTTTCATTTGAATTTCTTGGGGATGTAGGAGGTGCCCAAGATCGATCCGTGTACCTACCCTCATTGCCAACAGGATAATAAGGTTAATATATAATTTCTTTCCAAATTTTTTATTTGAGTTAGACGCATCTGACATTAGCATAAGGTTAATATATATATATATATATATATATATATATATATATATATATATATATATATATATATATATATTCCAAATTTTATATTTGACTTAGACATGTGGAAATTAACAAAGATAAATGTTAGAACTCGTCTCCTAAGTGTCGTAGTTAGGGAGCGTATTGGAGAAACCCTATCATTCTCTAACCAAAGATGTATTTACAACCTTTAGAAAGTTGCTTTCCTTAATCACCCCTTGTACTGATTGGGTTGATAAACTACAGGATTCCTTCATACAACATAATTAGGCTGAAATAATTCCATATCATTTTCATTTGGGGGAGACCTCGTTGCGGTTGGCTACTGTCACATGGACATCGTAGAGAATCTGGCAGATGAAACATGTATTAAATTTGAAGCACAGAAATGTTTAAAGTTTTTAAACAAAATAGACAACTCTTTATATGCCCCAAAGCAAATCTTACATACGTTTTTAAACAAAACATCTCATAACCTTCTACAACTATGTATTCTGAAATAAAGAGTTACCCCGTCCTTAGGCAAGATGGGTAATATACCTCTAGGCAAAGAGATGGCGCTTTTCCCCCTTGCTGCGGGTTGTTTGCTTGGTTAGTCAACTAGATTGGATTAGACGTGTGTAAGAGAGACATGTATATGGGTTCATCCCCTCTCCCTGGCTCTATCCTCTCGCCAAACGTTATAGCAGCAGCATAAAGGCACTCCTCAAATCACCCCTCAATACCCGTAAGACGAGAGGAGACCCCCATTGACCCTTGTTGTAGATCATTTGAAGTTGGTTGCGCTCCAGCCAAGTCCATCCAAAGCTCATCCAGTATGCCAATCTTTCACCTCTGGAGAATCATACACTACCAAAGCAGCTACCATAGGCGAATCCAAGGACTATATACATTATTGTTTTTCATGGACATATGGATGAAGGAGATATACAAGGAGTTCATAAATAGTCTTTTACCTGCAATGAACTTGAAGATCAACACCACTGTCATGACCACACATGTAGCAATTCCCCACCTTTATCGAATGGAAAATTCTCCTTGGATTGTTTGCAGCAAGTGGCATAGACATTCGACATATGGAAATAAAATCTAATTTCAAACCACCTAATACTTTTAGAATTTCAATGGAAAAGGCTGTATAAAATAAGCACGAACTCTAGTATCTTGAAACAAGCATGAAACAAAGGTCTCAGAAGAGAGGAATTCCAGATTGTGCATGCATATAGCCACGTCATGGCATCGACTGCAGTAACCCAAAACCCAATGTCATTTACCATGTGCATGGCCTATTTAGAAATTTTTGTAATTTTAAATTGTTTACAATGTTTGACAAATAGTGCTAAAAAATGAAACACATCAGAATAATAAAGTCCCATCACAACCTCTAACCCAATCAGAAAATTCAAATTATGAAATTGTAAAACATTACAAATTATTTATTTTTTCAAAATTATTTAAAATAAAACATATTTTGTTCAAAACATAAGGAAATTTTTTTAGATGGCAACAAAATCAGAAAATTCAAATTATGAAACTGTAAAACATTACAAATATTTATTTTTTCAAAATTATTTAAAATAAAACATATTTTATTCAAAACATTAGGAAATTTTTTAGATGGCAACAAAATGGACTAAGTAATAAATAAAAAAAATGCATCAAAATGCACCCAGTAATAGCAGGTTGATTTCTAAGCCAAAGCTAAAGTCCCATAGTGGGAGACAGAGACTAATAAGTGATGGTTATAATGATGACCTCATCACATATATATTATAGTGGTCTATCTCTTTTTATTATTATTATATCATATATTTACATATAGCATGACATATTTATCCATCTCTTAATAAGTATTGAAAATTGATATTTAATATACATTTTTTTCTTTCAAAAAAAAATTCATTCATAAAAAAAAAATTACATTATATGAAAATATATAACATTTCATGGCTTTTTAATTGAAGCAAGAAGGTTGTGTTGGATTAAATATAGCATGAATCTAGTTATTATCATCCTCCTTTATGTTATTGACATTGTTCTCATGTTGACGATTCTCTATGATCTCAACAACTAACTAAAAATTGTCAAGTATTTGTACACTAGTATGGGTATGAATTTTAACACTAAAAACGAAGGTTACGATCATTAAATCCAAAAGGATCAGTACTTATGATAATTTCATGTATAATGACAACAAATTGGATGAAGTGATTTAATGCAAATCTCTTGGAATTGATCTTCATCATAAGCTCAACTCAGGGATGATTTGAAGTATGGAAATTTATTTTAAAATGTAGAAACCTTAACGAATTATACTTATTCTTCATATGCCAACTATAAATTTTTGGCGATATTTTTGTAAAAATATTCAAATTTCTAGGGATTTTATATAGTTTTTATAAAGTTTTGGCGATTTTTAAGGTAAAATAATTTTATCCTATAGAATTTGGGCGAATCATTTTTAAAATAGCGAATCTCATTTTTTGAAAAACCATGGAAAAATAGCCCACGAACGAAATTTAGCCCCTAAAATCATCCATGGCTCAACTAGAACTACATAATTGAGAAAAGGATAAATGAAGAATGAAAATATTATTATGGGCTTGAAAACGATTGTAAATCAATAGATCTTTGGCTATGTGAAAATAAGAAATCCTCTTTGATACTCTCGTCGCTCCTATTATCTTATGTGATTATGAATTTTGGGGTTGCAACATGTCCATAGAATCGTGGAGAAAGAGAGATAAAGTCCAAAAGTGTTTTATAATGTATAATATTAGAAAAATGAAGAAGGAAATACACCCTATCCTATCCTCCTCATAGAAGTGAGTCTCTCCCCCATCGAGAGCATGACTATGACTGGGTTCCTAATGTATAAGACCAAGGGAAAAAACATGGAATATAGGAGGTTTCATAAGATTTCTTCCTACTGTAATCAAAACCACACTCTGCTAAAGCGAAGTTGCAATAAAGATGCCAAGTCTTGGATAAATCATTTTTCTATAAAGGAGGAGGTCAATCTATAAAACAATGATAATATCAAGAGTATTATTTCATCTTAAATTAAGGAGAAATTATGGTGTGATTAATATTTAGAGGATGTATACAAAATTTATAATAAAAGGAGTTGATGAACACTAATCTAAAAGATGAAAAATATCTCTATGTTTTGACTAGATTATAAAATAAAATCAGCATTGCCAAAATAAGGACAAACTTTCATGAACATCATAATTCAAAAGAATTTGTCATCTTTGTGACACTAAGACGGTTGAAGATGAAAATAACTTTCTCTTAGATTGTCGTATGTACAAACACATTAAATCACTTCAAAATATGTGCTACAACATTGAACTTCCTATTACACTTACCAAAACTGTGGTGATTTAGGAATACTTCTCTTAAACTTCTTGAATACATAAATACAATTCTAAAGAAGCCCAAATAATTTTGTTTCCTTTCTTAAAATTTGATAAACCAAATTTGAACTTAATAAATGTTAACTATCATCATTAACACGAATAAAAATACCATATCAATACATTAAAAAACTACATTGTATATATATATATATATAACAAATCATAGATTACATTAAAAAAACAATCCAAAAAGACCAATTTTTTTTCTAGTAATAATAGTTGAAATACATCATAAAAAATACTAAATAAAATATCATGAACAAACTATTTAAAAAATTAGCAAACACACTACTCATCACTCTCTCTCTATCTATCTATCTAATTCATCTCTTAAATATTTCTCATCCTATATATATAATAGTTAATATATATATATATATATATATATATATATATATATATATATATATATATATATATATATATATATATATATATATAAT
>ML781739.1:1545752-1572850 GCA_009831015.1 Picea engelmannii
ATGAACATAGTGAAATACTTTGTTAAATATTCAGTTACATCATCAGGTCATGAAAAGGCACATGAAAATAATTCATTCATTGTGATGCCCCTCGATGTGACAAGTCCAATTGTTATATTTGATGACCATTCATTTAAGTGTCAAGTTGTATTGAGTTAATTTTTTTTTTATGATACTGTACGAGTTAGTTGTACATCATCACATATGTCACAAGTAAAAGGACACGTGGTATAAATTAGATTAAGTTAAGCAATTCATTTATTGTGATGGCCTCTTTGTCTGGTACGCTGGTCCAATTTTATGACAATTCTTTTACATGTCAAGTTGCATAAAGTTTAAATAACACATTTGAAGTGATACCCTAAATGTGACTTGTACAGTGATGCCCTTGTGTTATGATACCTATTTTGGTTGTCAGCTTGTTATCCTGAAAAGCTGTATTTGTTATCCTCCTGAACGCACATCAGAATTCGTACGATAATTTAATTGTTGGGATGGCCTTGAATGTGACTGGCCACCCTGCTCTGGGTTGTTATCAGAGGTTGTTTTTATGAAAAAGATGAAGTTGTCTCTAACTCTGTTACTTCAAACGATAGAAAGTTAAGAAGCCTCATCTTCTGGTCGGCGATAGGTATCCTGTAATTGTCGATTTCTCGTGACATTTAAGTGACCGAGCAACGAAGAAAATGGGATGGTCCGTATGACATGAATTAATCAACACGATGTCGATGTGGTCGCTAAGTCAAGATTATATGTATGCGGCTCAAATCACACGGTGCAAAAATATCACCAATATTTTGTCAGGAGGGAGACCACCAATAATGCAAAGTAGCTAGTTGGTAACTATCTGGGCTCTCTAGAATGATAAAAACTTTCTAGATAAGGAAAGGTAGGTCTTTTGGTCACCTGAAGAAATATAACAAATACACTAATTACATCACAGAAAACGCACTCGCGAGCTGTTGGAGTTACGTTGCGAACAAGGCTGGTAAGCACCAACTTCTACTCATAAAATTTCGCAATCTCATGAAAGCTCATATTTCATATATAATGTGTGATACAAGATAATCCAATGAAACTCACTTTCTTTGGATTCATGCTCAACCTTTTCCACATGTCAACCTTTTCCACGAAATAGAAAGATTCAGGTACACATGTTCCATAAGTGAGAATTTATATAGATGTAAATATAGTCATTATTGGAACACGAACATATTTGGATATATGAATGTATTGGTCTAATTTGAAGTAGTTTCTCGTATTTTAGGAATTGTTATATAATTTATCTATATTATCTCTTTGCGATTTATGCTCCATGTTCACATTTTGTGTACATTGTGTCTAATTTAGTATTATCATATTTTAAAGATTTGACACACAATATTTGGTATCAAAGTAGAAGGTCTTCTCATTAGCTCTTTCAAACTAATCATCTTACAATTTGAATTATAACATTTTTTCGAGATATATACATTGCAAAAACCTTTTAAAGTCCAGTGCAAGAAATACACCTTTTAAAGGGTAAATTTATTAAAATTATTATAATATGGTTCACTATATTTGTATCACATACATGATATGCAAGATAGGGTTTCTATCTAGACCTAAAACTAGGCTTAGAATGGTGGTTTAGGTGAAACAATCATATCTAAAGATTTAAATTTTGAAATTCAATACCATTAGTAGCATTGGGAAGAAGACAAACTAGAGTATTTTAGATCAATATTTTAGAATTAGATATCCAAAACTAAACATGTGGCTTGCATACAATTTCATTGTCTTAAAGGGTGCCAAAATCGAAAAGTTTTAATTAAATTATCATAACTTTTTTCTTGGCACATCATAATTTAGTGAAACTTTTGGCAAAATCAACACATTTTGTTTATTAGAAGCTTTGACTACGATAATTCAAAAGACATTGGAAAGAGGAAATAAAGTACAATGTGTTTGTAAATTTATTTTTACAAATTGATATTTAAGTACTAAAGTGTTATCGCCTAAAATCGGTGACCTATATCAAAATGCTAGGTGTACCTGAATGTAGTAGCAACAATGTTGATACCATGACATAAAACCAAATTTCTCATGATGTCCTCTTAATTTAACTTATAAGAACTCATTTCCTACTGTTAGTTTCAATTAATAAACTCATATAACCCATTTTTATGACTTTTCCATCTTAATTTTAATTAAAAGAAAAAAATAATGAGAGAAAACTCAAAAAGTTTCCTATAAAAGTAAGAGGTTTTTCCCCATCTCATGATCTCACTCATTTTTCACTTATCCAGTCTTGCTCTCTGCTCTCTCCATTTGTGTGTCTTTTACATTGGATTTGCTCCACAGTTCATGAAATCGTAGTTTCTTAAGGATCATTTTATTATTTCATCCATCATCTACAACCATTAGTAGAGGATAGAGGAGACGCACACTTAGGGAACTCAAAGAACCCTCCCAAGGAGAGGCCACAAGGACACCAACATATTCAAGGGTTTCCTACACATGTAATGTTGTAAATGTTTATCGTTTGGGTAATGGATTATTCATTTACTCTTTGTTGTATTTGTTTTTCTTGCTCCTTCCTTTTTTGCATTTTATTTCTGACATGAAGAATAGCATAGGTCTCAGAGTAAATATGTCCATTTGAAACTAGGGATTTTTAGTTTTTCTAATATTTTTTCTATGATATTGAAGCAACCACAATATTTGTAAAATTGCTAACCCGTGTTGTAGATTTGCACTAACAAAATGGTGACTCTAGTAGGGATATGAGCCAATCTCATGATCCCTCGCTATGGTTGTGTGGGTAAATGGTTTTTTTCGTGTTTTTATTTTATTTCTATGATTCTGTCAAAGGATTTCTAACTTTTTGTAGCTTTATGTCTCATGATTTTAGGAAACAAGTGTCAAAAACCCTTTAGGAATATCGTCGAGTCGAGCTCACAAGTGTTGGGGACCTCCCAACACCAAACACACTTACAAGAGACTCATTGCACATTGACCATTGCAGAAACTAGATCCAATACTTACATTGAATAATGTAACAACCAACCCCAGTTTCTACAAGGGATGCACCTATTCAAGTGAGTTTCTGCAGGGGCCACAAACTTCTATTGTTTTAATTTTCCATGCATGTTTGAAATTGTTAGAGTATTTCTTAGGGAATGTAGGATATTACTTATTTCTCATACTATAAGATAATATTTAACCACAAAAAAATCCATAGGATTGATGATCAAGGTGGATATCGGTAGCCACACACCTTGTCCAACTGGCTCAAAACAATCTTATGGCAATTTTGGTAATTTACTATTTTTAGCAGCTTTTAACTTACGGGGCCATTTTGAGGACCTAAACGACGTTTTTGGGAAAATGAGGATTAATATGGAAATTCCTTCGATATTTCCCCCAAAATGAATATGATCGACGATACCTTTCCAACGGGCTATCATGCGCCTAAAACGAAGATCGTATGCAAAAGTTACGACCGAGGGAAGTTGATATACTAACGCACTCGCGAGCTGTTGGAGTTAGGTTGCGAACAAGGCTGGTAAGCACCAACTTCTACTCATAAAATTTCGCAATATCATGAAAGCTCATATTTCATATATAATGTGTGATACAAGATAATCCAATGAAACTCACTTTCTTTGGATTCATGCTCAACCTTTTCCACATGCCAACCTTTTCCACGAAATAGAAAGATTCAGGTACACATGTTCGATAAGTGAGAATTTATATAGATGTAAATATAGTCATTATTGGAACACGAATATATTTGGATATATGAATGTATTGGTCTTATTTGAAGGAGTTTCTCATATTTTAGGAGTTGTAATATAATTTATCTACATTATTTCTTTGCGATTTGTGTTTCATGTTCACATTTTGTGTACTTTCTGTCTAATTTGGTACTATCATATTTTAAAGATTTGACACACAACATTTGGTATCAAAGTATAAGGTCTTCTCATTATCTCTTTCAAACTAATCATCTTACAATTTGAATTATAACATTTTTTCGAGATATATACATTAAAAAAACCTTTTAAAGTCCAGTGCAAGAAATACACCTTTTAAAGGCCAGTACAAGAAATATTGAAGTACATTTGTTAAAATTATTATAATATGGTTCACTATATTTTCAAAGATACATGATATGCAAGTTAGGGTTTCTATCTAGACCTAAAACTAGGCTTAGAATGGTGGTTTAGGTGAAACAATCATATCTAAAGATTTAAAGTTTGAAATTCAATACCATTAGTAGCATTGGCAAGAAGACAAACTAGAGTATTTTAGATCAATATTTTAGAATTAGATATCCAAAACTAAACATGTGGCTTGCATACAATTTCATTGTCTTAAAGGGTGCCAAAATCGAAAAGTTTTAATTAAGTTATCATAAATTTTTTCTTGGCACATCACAATTTAGTGAAACTTTTTGCAAAATCAACACATTTTGTTTATTAGAAGCTTTGACTAAGATAATTCAAAATACATTGGAAAGAGGAAATAAAGTACAATGTTTTTGTAAATTTATTTTTACAAATTGATATTTAAGTACTAAAATGTTATCGCCTAAAATTGGTCACCTAGATCAAAATGCTAGTTGTACCTGAATGCAGTAGCAACAATGTTGATACCATGACATAAAACCAATTTTCCAACGATTTCCTGTTAATTTAACTTATAAGAATTCCTTTCTTACTGTTAGTTTCAATTAATAAACTCATATAACCCATTTTTATGACTTTTCCATCTTAATTTTAATTAAAAGAAAAAAATAATGAGCGAAAACTCAAAAAGTTTCCTATAAAAGTAAAAGGTTTTTCCCCATCTCATGATCTCATTCATTTTTCACTTATCCATTCTTGGTCTCTGCTCTCTCCATTTGCGTGTCTTTTACATTGGATTTGCTCAACAGTTCATGAAATCGTAGTTTCCTAAGGACCATTTTATTATTTCATCCATCATCTACAACCATTAGTAGAGGATAGAGGAGACACACACTTAGGGAACTCAAAGAACCCTCCCAAGGAGAGGCCACAAGGACATCAACATATTCAAGGGTTTTCTACACAAGTAATGTTGTAAATGTTTGTCATTTGGGTAATGAATTATTCATTTATTCTTTGTTGTATTTGTTTTTCTTTCTCCTTCCTTTTTTGCATTTCATTTCTGACATGAAGAATAGCATAGGTCTGAGAGTAAATATGTCCATTTGAAACTAGAGATTTTTAGTTTTTCTAATATCTTTTTTATGATATTGAAGCAACCACAATATTTGTAAAATTGCTAACCCATGTTGCAGATTTGCACTAACAAAATGGTGACTCCAGTAGGAATATGAGCCAATCTCATGATCCCTTGCTATGGTTCTGTGGGTAAATGGTTTTTTCTGTCTTTTTATTTTATTTCTATGAGTCTGTGAAAGGATTTCTAACTTTTTGTAGCTTTATGTGTCATGATTGTAGGAAACAAGTGTCAAAAACCATTTAGGAATATTGTTGAGTCGAGATCACAAGTGTTGGAGACCTCCCAACACCAAACACACTTACAAGAGACTCATTGAGCATTGACCATTGCAGAAACTAGGTCCAATACTTACATTGAATGACGAAACAACCAAACCTAGTTTCTACAAGGGATGCACCTATTCAAGTGAGTTTCTGCAGGGGCCATGAACTTATATTGTTTTAATTTTCCATGCATGTTTGAAATTGTTAGAATATTTCTTAGGGAATGTAGGATATTACTTATTTCGCATACTATAGGATAATATTTAACCACAAAAAAATCCATAGGATTGATGATCGAGGTTGATATCAGTGTCCACCTATCTTGTCCACCTGGCTCAAAACAGGTTTCTGGCAATTTTGGTAATTTACTATTTTTAGCAGCTTTTAACTTTTGGGGCCATTTTGAGGACCTAAATGACATTTTTGTGAAAATGGGGATTAATATGGAAATTCCTTCGATATTTCCCCCAAAACGAATCTAATTGACGATACCTTTCCAATGGGCTATCATGCACCTAAAACGGAGATCGTATGCAAAATTTACGACCCAGGGAAGTTGATGTACTAACTTACCCAAATGAAGCCACATGACTTTTGGTGCTTCATCTCCTAGGGTTAGGTTTTTGGATGTATAGGGTTTTTGGCATTCCTGTTTATTGTAAAAAGGACTTTAGATCCTCATTTTAATCATCTTCTTGCGAATGAGCGCAACCGTCACATATCTTCTCAGAGATAAGTCGCTACCATTCCAACAAGCTTGTTTCCGTTGCATTTTACAGTTTCAGCTTATTTCCTTATTGAATAGAAAACCAATTTTACTATATCTCTGTTATTTTGTGTTAAGCACCTATTAATAATCTATAGTCATTTCGTTCTGCTCATAAAATCTAGATCAATGGTATCAGAGAAGGCTTCTCTTTATTGTTTTTTTTCAGTGCATGTCCTCGACGAGGTCCGAGTATAGGAAGTTGGGTCTCGAGATTGTCTCTCTTGAATACAATCACTCTTGCACACCCAAGAATCCCTCCATGGCGGAAGAAAAGAAAAAAAATGGAGCAGACGAGTCATCCTATAAATTTGTTGCTTGAGCAAGGTCTCACGCCACAGAGTAATGAAATGATGGAGAATTTTTCCCACATCCTTCAACACCTCTCGATAGAAACATGCGCATCTTCATCAAACAACCACTTTGGAAACACCTCTCCTTTCAAGGTATAGGTTAATTTTGATATTCCCATATTTGAATGTCAGATAGATGCAGATGCCCTAAGAAAATGGTTAAATTTGTTAGAAGGTTATTTCTCTGTTCATAATTTTTCTGAGAAGGAAAGGATCACCTTTGCACTCCTTAAACCTCTCCCCCATGTCAAACATTGGTGGGAAAATTACTGGGAGAAAAGGTCCATGAAGGAGTCTGGAATGTATGGGGCCGAGCCCACTTGGGATTTTTTTGTGGATGTAGTAAAGGAACAATATTACCCTATTGGAAAGTATGAGGAGTACCAGTACATCAGATGGACCACAATGCAGCAAGAGAGGGGCCAAGCAAGTCTGGATTTCACCAATACCTTCCATACCTTGTGCACCAAGCTGGGTACCAAAGACTCTGAATGACATTTAGTTCTAAAATACTGTGGGGCTCTACACAGATACAACAAAACTGAAATGGATTTTCTGGATATCTCATTACTCAGTGCTTCTTATCGATATGAAGTTAAAATTGAGCAGAAAATTAAGCACTAGAACAAACAGGAGTTCAGGTTTGCAAATTCTCAACAACCAAAGTATGACAAAGAAGTCCCTAACAAACAGTCTCTTGAAGACCAGTCCAAGCCACAGGAAAAGAAGGGTCACAGGAAGACAAAGAAGGACACCAGAAAATGGTGTGATTTCCACAAAATCCCTTAGCACAACACTGATGAATGTCGCTCAAAACAGTCATTGGTGTTCGAGACCAAATATAAGAAGTTGGACCCTGATTCATAACCTGATTCTAAAAATACTGGTAAAGGACAGATAATTGACGCAGAATCCACTGTTATTGTCGTGACTACAACAATTCAACCAGAAGAACCAACATATCCTGAAGAGGGGGATCACCTTTTTCATTCACAGATGTGGGTGAAGGGGACCTCACTACATTTTATTATTCATAGCGAAAACCAGAAGAACCTCATCTCAGTAGAGGTCATCAAACAATTGGGATTGTTGAAAAAACCACACCCATAGCCATACAACATCAGGTGGCTTCACCAAGGATGATATCTTCGTGTCAGCCAGCAGTGATGATTGTCATACAACATCCAACCCTTCAAGTATGAGGTATTATGTGATGTTTCCCCACTGGTTTTCTATGATGTTCTCTTGGGCCAACCATATATGTGGAGACGCCATGTTGTTTATGAGTCTCGACCCCACAGTGTCATTATTTCTCTAGGGGCTCATCTCTACAGAATACCAGAGGTAGTTCTGACTATTGTTCCACCTAAACAATGCCACAAGGTAGTATCTCATATTGCAAAATTCATCTTCTTCACAATTTGTTCAAAAGGGGAACATAAGGATGTCGCAACGACTACAGCCTCGCCCCAAGCACCTTCTATCCAACAAACGTAGCTCAACAATGTTGCAAAAAAGCACAAATATTCCTTACGTACATTGTCCTCACATGTATCTCAACTTGTTGAATAGCCTCAGCCTCAACAGGTTCGTGACAAACTTCCACAAACTGAGTAATGAGACGTCTCCAAGAAGACAAGCAACTGACCAAGATTCAGATTCAAAAAACATTTTTTTCTCTCCTAGGGCACTCAACGCAATGGAAACCATTTATTCCTAAGGATGGAGGATTGATCCAGGTGGATATCGGTGGCCACCCACTTTTTCCAACTGGCTCAAAACAGTTTTCTTGCAATTTTGGTAATTTACTATTTTTAGTAGTTTTTAACTTTCAGGGCCATTTTGAGATCCTAAACGAAGTTTTTGGGAAAATGTGGAGAAATATCAAAGTTCATTTGATATTGCCTCCAAAATGAATCTCCTCAATTATACCTTTACAACGAACTATCATGTTCCTGAAACAGAGATCGTATGAAAAAGTTACGACCCCAGGAAGTTGATGTACCAACTTACCCAAATGGGGCCCACATGACTTTTGGCGCTTCATCTCCTAGGGTTAGGTTTTTGGATGTCTAGGATTTTTGGGATTCATGTTTATTGTAAAAAGGAATTTAGAGCCTCATTGTAATCAAATTTTTGTGAATGAGCGCAGTCGTCACATCTCTTTTCAGAGATAAGCCACCATCATTCCAACAAGCTTGTCTTCACTACATTTTATAGTTTAAGCTTATTTCCTTATTGAATATAAAACTAGTTTTATTGTATCTCTATTATATTATGTTAAGAACCTGTTAATAATATATAGTCATTTCATTCTGCTCATAAAATCTAGATCAATTGAGGAACAAAACCCTTTGTTGGAGGCAGGCCAAAGGTCGAGGTGGAAAAGAAAGGCATTTTTGGGAAAGAAAGCATGCACAAGGAAAGTGACAACTGGAAGGAAACACAAAACGTGCACATGCAAGGAAAGAAACAGCTAGAAGGAAGAAAAGGACGCACGCATGGGAGGAAGACCTAACGACGATAGGGTTAGGGTTTTGGTAAGGTATTGTAATGCCTGAAGTAAAAAATGTATAAATTTAGATACTGAGTTATTATAGAGGGTTCAAGTTGTTATTTGTTAGTTTTAAGTGTTGTTTCTATAGGATTTATGCATGATTTGATGCAATATGTAAGGGGTTTTGCTAGATGACCTATTTTGTATAATATGTTGAGCTTAAGTTGTTGAGCTAGAGGGAAAGTGAGGGAGGGTAGATATTGAGGGTTAGATCACAAGCTCGGGATCCTAGTGTGATCTGGTCTGCCTCATATAGATTTCACTTGACTATGGAGGATTGTAAAGCGTGTGAGGTGTAGATGTAGAAATAATATAATAAAAGAGCTGAGAGCCAAATCTTTGTGGACATAGCCCCAGGAGGGGTTGAACCATGGTAACATCTATGTTATGTGATTAATGCTTGCATATATTTATTATCTGAAACAATTATTATTATGTTGAATGGATGAGTTATTATATTTTCTATTTAAGTGTTGTTGTGTTATAGAGGGAATAAGCTATGGAAATTATTGCATAGCTGTGAATAGAAACATGTTTCTTTTAACGGTTATAATAATGGGTCAATACTCATCTCCCTTATCTCACACGCAATCCTAGGTTGTAAACACACGAGTCTTACAGCCACCCATTAAAGCTATCTCGGGTGAGACTATGTAGCGCATTTTGTGTGTTGTGTTTCCTTCTAGTTTACCAAGAGGGACGATAGTTTTAGAGGCTTTGTTGGAAACCTGACAAACATGAACCCTAAGTCAATAAATTTAGATAGTGGGTAGAAGAGGGAAGTAAAACCACACCCCTACAGTTTCAATACCTTTCCTCCAATTTTTTTTAAGGTTTTCATCATTGGTTTTTCACTACATTAGTTTGTAGCCGTGCATGTCATTTTTTTTTTAATCATGTATGGTTATTTAATTTTGTGCATTTCATTCTTAATTTGAAAATAAAAAAGAAAAAGAGGCATATAGGAACATGAACATAAGTAGTTGCATTGCTCAATATTTTTAGTTGTATATTGTTAAGCCCTAAATAATGGCTTATCACCCCTTAATATGGGCATACTACTTAGTAATGTTATTTTATTTATGTCATCTTTAGTCCATTAGTTGTAATTATACCTCTTAGTCTCCTATATATACCAAGGATACATTTTCATTTGGAATCATCTTGTAATTGTACATTTATATGGGCATAAGGAGGTTTCCCCCTTGAACATGAGTATTATTTGAATTTCTCTCTTTTTCAAGGTGTTGAGTACCTATTCTGAGGTTTTTATATGCTATATTGATATTTGGTTCCTAACATATAGTTTCATAGCTCAAGGTCTTAGGGTTTCGCTGCTACATCTGAGAGACCTTGGAATTTTTGATATAATTTTTTTTTACAACGTTTCAGAAGGAATTCCTTGGAGGATATTTAGTATAAAGTTCAGGGTACGTTGGGTTAAAATTTCAGCTCCCGAGGCATTAAAATTTCAGAGATACAACCTGTGCAAGATAGGGTTCTGGAATCATCCTGAACTGAGTCATTGCGGAATTTTCTCTTTAAATATTTCTCTGTAATGTTTCATACCCTGAACTCCATAGGATATTCACAGAAATTATAAAGTATCTGTGGTAAAACATTCATCTTCTGGGTCATCTTACATTTGTATATACACCTTGTGGAATATAGGTTATTTGACTAGTCCTATTGACTAGTCTCAACAAGGTGTTCCAGGTAAAACAATCATAACATTTTCCTAGAGTATCCAAATTGAGTGAGACTAGTTGCATTGGATACTATATAGTCTATGGTATTTCTGGTACGAGTTTCACAATTTTATATCAATCATTTCTTTCGGGGCATGCTATACAAGTGAGATCTCCTGGAAAGGCCAAAAATCAGCAAGTTGTGGGGAAGTTACCATAAATTCCACTTGGACCATCCAATTTTGATTAGACCTATGGAATTGCAGAGAAGAAATATCAAATAACTAAAAAAAATAAAGTTTCATACCCAGAAGGGCCGAAAGTTTGGAGATATAACAGAAGAAATATTGTCTAACAGAACCACCACAAAATCAAGGTTCAAAAGTGATACTTGGCCAAAATTCCACCCAAATAGGGAACTTCTACACCAAATAAGCCTCCAAACAATCCCACATGGACTCTTGATGAAGGTGAAGAAATGTGTAGGGACATAAATGATTTACAAAAGAAGACAATAACAAAAGATGAACTGCAATAGATGATGGAGGGTTTAAAAGGGGAGATCATGGAAGGATTGAAAAATTTCCTAATAGAGAGGACACCTGAAAGTGAAAATGTATCCCATGATATTCATGATGAGGACACAAGGAAGGTGAATAAAGAATGGAGAAACTCCAACTTTTGGTTGAAGACCAACCACATTCCTAAGATCGATATGAGGAAGTTTGATGGCAAGGACCTAATCACATGGATACTTCAGATGGAGCAATTCTTTGATCTACATAATGTGCCACATACACAAAAGGTACGAATTTATTCTTTATATTTAGAACCCAATAAATTTGTATGGTATCGATGGCTTTGTTCTTGCAAATCACTCGTCACTTGGACGATTTTCATGGAAGAAATGATAGCACACTATGAGTATACAAGGAGAAATACCTTATTTAGCCAATTGATAAATCTCAAGCAGAAGGGTTCAGTTATAGGGAACATTGAGAACTTCCAAAAATTCAATATAAATGTAACAGATATTCCAGATGAGCACTTGATTGATGTATTCATTGGAAATTTAAAGGATAACATTCAACACGAGGTTCACCTTTGGGAACCCAAATAATTGGAGAATTCATTTAGGGTGACAATAAATGTTGAAAGTAAAAATATGGCTATGGCTACTAGAAGGACCAATCCTAACAGATATAGAGAGAATAATGCTTCTTCTTCTAAAACACATCAACCTACAAGGTTGACACCTCAACAATTGGAGGAAAGAAAAGAAAAATGTTTATTCTTTAATTGTGACATCAAGTACATTAAGGGACATATGTGTGGTGAGAAGAAATTATTGTACATAGATCATGAAGAGGAAGAGGAACAAGAACAAGAACAAGAACCATCTCAAGATGAAAACATAGAAGCAATTTCGTCTGAAGAGTTGACTCCCACGATATCGTGTAATTCATTGGCTATAATTAGCACTCCTCAAACCCTCAAGATTGAAGGATATATCAAAAATAAAAAGGTAATAGTCCTAATTGATTTTGGCAGTACTCATAATTTCATTCACTATAAATTAGCCAAACCTCTCAATTGCTTTTTATATCCTGCGCCTGAGTTTCAAGTAATGATTGCAAATGGAGGAACTATCGATTTCTCAAGAAAATGAAATAAGATCAATCTTACTATGGGGGAATATGTAATGAATATTCCAATTATTTCTATACCGATCGATGGTGCTGATGTTGTACTAGGAATCCAATGGTTACAATCATTAGGAATGGTGGCTTTTAATTTTCAAGAAATTTTCATGAAATTTTCATTTGAAGTAAAAGAAATTGAGTTAAGAGGTATCATAGGGAAACACGGTAAGGTGATAATCTCTAATGGCATGACAAAATTATTGAAAAAGGGGCATCAAGGTGTTATTGCACAACTATGCTCACTAGATGTTCAAACATCTAATCCATCTATTCCTCTAGATTTCCAAAGTATTTGGAGATATTCCCAAAGGTGTTCCACCCACTTGAAATCATGATCATGATATTCACCTAATTCCTGGGAGTGTTCCTCCTAACATCAGGCCATAAAGATACCCTTATGCCTAGAAGAGTGAAATTGAGCGCATGGTTGAAGAAATGTTAGAGGTTGGCATTATTAGACCTATTCAAAGTTATTACTCTGCACCGGTGGTAATGGTATTCAAGAAATATGGCTCATGGCGTATGTGTCCAGATTATAGAGAGCTCAACAAGATCACTATTAAAGACAAGTTTCAAATTCCTGTCATTGATGAATTGTTAGATGA
The DNA here is from genome assembly GCA_009831015.1 of Picea engelmannii. NCBI lineage: Eukaryota > Viridiplantae > Streptophyta > Pinopsida > Pinales > Pinaceae > Picea > Picea engelmannii. The sequence continues at coordinate 1,558,941 of ML781739.1, forward strand.
ACTACATGGAACAATCTATTTCAGAAAGTTGGATCTTTGTTTAGGGTATCACTATATTAGAATGAAGGAAGAAGATATCCCAAAAACAACATTCTGAACTCATGAAGGCCATTATGAATTTTTGGTCATGCTTTTTGGCCTTACAAATACACCTTCCACATTCCAAGGGTTGATGAATTCCATTTTCAAGCCCTTCCTTCGAAAATTTGTGTTAGTATTTTTTGATTATATACTAATCTATAGAAATTATTGGGAGGATCATGTGTGAGATGTTGACAAGGTGCTCCAACTACTAAAGGAGCAACAACTATATGCCAAACCATCCAAATGTTTCCTTGGAGTGAAGGAGGTAGAGTATTTCGGTCATATTGTATCTCATGAAGGTGTCTAGGTAGACCCTAACAAGATTAAGGCCATGATGGGCTGGCTGATTCCCAAAACATTGAAGAATGTTAGAGGATTTTTGGGTTTGACAGGTTACTATCGCAAGTTTGTTCGACGCTATGGAAGAATAGCAACACCTTTAACGACAATAACTAAGAAGGATGCATTTTCATGGACTCCAAAGGAAGCTAAATATTTTGAACAACATAAAGAGGTGATGTGCAAAGATCATGTCTTGACCACTCTATACTTCACAAAAACCTTTATTGTGGAATGTGATGCCTCGGGAAATGGAATTGGTGTTGTCCTAATGCAAGAAGGAAGGCCCCTAGATTTTGAAATTCAACCACTGAAGGGAAAGGACTTACACAAACCCATTTATGAGAAGGAAATGATGGCAATACTACATGCATTGAAGAAATAACGTCCTTACCTAATAGGTAGGCACTTGAAGGTCAAAACATATCATGATAGTCTTAAATACTTCTTGGAAGAAAGACTATCTTCAGAAGAACAACAAAAATGGGTAACTAAGATATTGGGTTATGATTTTGAAATCATCTATAAAAAAGGGAAAAAAAATGTTGTGGAAAATGCACTCTCAAGAAAGAATGAATATTTTGAGGCCTTTCTCTATGCTATCTCTATCATCCAACTTGATTGGATAATAGAAGAAAGGGGTGAATGGAAGAATGATGAAAAAGTGTGGACTCTCATTCAATGTTCAGCGTAGGATTCCAGTGCATCAAATACATTTTCATGGAAAAATAATTCACTATGGTACAAAGATCGCTTATATTTATGTAAGAACTCCCAAATCAAACAAAAGGTACCATTGGAATTTCACACCTCTCCAGTAGGAGGGCACTCGGGATTTTTGAAAACCTACCATAGGGTCAAGAAGGAATTTTTTTGGGATGGCCTTAAAACTAATGTTCAAAGGTTTGTGGCAGAATGTTTGGTTTGCCAACAAAATAAGGTGGAAACAATTAAGACCCCAGGTATTTTACAACCATTAGCCATCCCAAGTCAGTGCTGGGAGGAGGTTTCCATGGATTTCATCACAGGGTTACCAAAGTATGAAGGAAAGAGTGTCATCATGGTGATTGTTGATAGACTGACAAAGTACACACTCTTTTGTTCACTCTCTCATCCCTTCAAAGCCAATACAATTGGTACTGCATTCATGGAGACAGTTCAAAAGCTACATGGCAGCCCAAAGATTATTGTAAGTGATAGAGATCCCATCTTCACTAGACATTTTTGGACGTAATTATTTTCTTGTTTGGGTACTCAATTGTCTCATAGCTCATTCTATCATCCTCAATTTGATGAAAAAACTGAGACAGTGAACAAATGTCTAGAAGGCTACCTTTGTTGCTTTGTCTTTGATAAACAAACACAATCGTTCAAATGGTTACCCTTGGCAAAATGGTGGTATAACACTTCCTTTAATACTAGAACAAAAATGACACCATTTATGGCACTCTATGGATACCACCCTCCTTCCATCACTTCTTCTCTAAAAGAAAAATATAAGGTTCAAGAAGTGGAATATCACATCGAGAATCAACAACAAGTTCTCCAAATATTAAAGGACAACCTAACCATGGCACAAAATCGCTTGAAACAACAAGTAGATCAACATTGTAGTGAAAGAAGTTTTGAAGTAGGAGATTGGGTGTTTTGAATACTACAACCATACAAACTGATTTCCCTCAATAAATCCAAGAAGGATAATAAATTATCACCAAAGTACTATGGCCCTTATAAAGTGTTGCAAAATATTGGTACTATGGCATACAAATTGGAGTTGTTTGCATCTTCATGAGTACAACTAGTTTTCCATGTTTCATGCCTAAAGAAGGTTATAGTTGAAAAGATCCCAGTTCAAACTATATTTCTAGAACATGAAGAGGAAGGAAAAATCATATTAGATCCTGAAGCCATCACTGACATAAGAATTCACGAGTTGAGGAATAGATCCATTTCAGAGTATCTCATTAAATGGAAGAAACTACCGTTTGAAGATTCCACTTGGGAAGATGAGTCTTTAATACAGAATCGTCCAGAGTTACTCAAGAGTTGCAGACAACACTTGTCTCAAGGGGAGGGGCATGTTAAGCTCTAAATAATGTCTCATTACCCCTTAATTGGTTCATATTACATTAGTAATGTTATTTTAATTATGTTGGCTTTAGTCCATTAGTTGTAATTATACTTCCTAGTCTCCTATATATGCCAAGGAGACGTTTTCATTTGGAATCATCTTGTAACTGTACATTTATATGGGCATAAGGCGGTTTCCCCCTAGAAGAGGCTTATTATCTGAATTTCTCTCTTTTTCAAGGAGTTGAGTACTTATTCTGAGGTTTTTCTATTCTATATTGATATTTGGTTCTTAAACGATATTGTAGTTGTATGCCATTTTTATTTTTTGTTACATAATACTTGTTCAGTTCATATTTTCAGAACCAGGTGTTATCACGGAAAAATTCTCATCAAAAAAAAGACAATTGTTGAATACAATAATATAAAAACACATTAATCAAAACACCTCAAACATTTACAAAACCTGTTAAAAAAAAACATTGAAAATGTTCATTGAATTTCAATACAAATTTCTCAAGGCTTACTCGCACACATCTGTACAAGCCAACACAATGTTGAATGTGTACAATGCACAAACCACGTGACTGTCTTCACAAGAACCCGTGTGTATGGAAAAACATCACATTAATGCATTTGGTTGGGCCTCAACCACTTCCAAGTAAAAGTGTACCATGATAAGACCACAAGATTGGCCTAAAATATTTTCTTGGGGCTACTAAAAGAATGAGAAGTACCTTCAAAGGGATCCCATTCACACTATGAGAAAGATAAGAAAAATCTTGCATTGGTCCTATAAATACGTGACCCTAGTGTGCATAAAAAAGGAAGAGTTTTGAGTATTTTTATGTTGTTCAATATGTCTTAGAGAAGCCATCTTCCTCAAAGAACTCTTTGATAATTCATAACTAGTGGTGCACTTCTCTCCTTTTGAGAAGTCCAACAATATACTCTCCACCATTGTATTTCCATTTTTTATCGATTGTTAGAAGAGATAAATCTTTGTATTTGTGGATTCAAGAGCACTCCCAATAAGGAGGATGGGACTCATAAGTTCCCATACCTCTCCTAGGTGTTATCATTTCGAGGATTAGCCTCATTTGGTACCTATTTCTTGTATCTCTTTCATGCATCCATTTAAGTTTTTACATGATTAGTTTAGATTTTATTTATTTGTTGTTTATGTTTAGTTGAGCCACTAATCAACTAACAAACTGATGTGTTGTCTTGCTAACCTAACTACATAGTTAAGGGACCTCTTTTTCATCACCCAAGTGGAAAAAGTAACCCAACACCGGGTTATCAAAAATCGAAAGGCCTCATAGTACCCCTAATTCTTTATTGCCAATAGAGGTATTCTCCTTATTAAATCTTCTTGAATGTGGAATTGCTTGAGAAGAGTTATTCATGTTTATGAAATACAAATTATTTGTTGGTCATTTTTGTTTTAGAAGAGTAATTTAAATAAAAGGAAAGATCAACATTGACTACTTGTATTTTTATTAGTTACTATCATATTTAGTTAGATTTAATTTTAATTCAGTATTATTTATTTTGAAACATTGTTTAGTCTTTTAATTTTGGTCACATCACAAGAACACAAATCACACAGTAAGAAATATACTTGGTTCATGATGCCAAGATCAAGATTAAAATTAATCACTAATTTAACACATATTTAAGACCCCTTGGGCACCAAAAAGAATTTTGTAGTTAATTCAGGACCATGGGGATAGAACTGAAAATAATTCCCCTTGGTCATTTACATTGAAACATGGAGGTTGACCTTCTAGGGAGAAAAATCATTTTTATTGTATGTGGTTCCAATCCTTTCAGTAACAGATGCATTCTTTTAGAGTGGATAACGTTGAGTCATAAAATGAAGGTGTGATTGATATTCCTTTCTATTTCACTAATAAATATCGCCAAACCATTTGATTTAAACATGAAGGCAAGGTAACATTTTATATGTATCCATGAATAGGTATCTTAGTGTCCAATCTTTGATATCCTTACCCAGGTGTATCTCGTCCGAGGGAGGGAAGTTGAGATAGATTTATACATTCCTTTGGGACCTCTCACTACCCATTTCCTAATGGATATAAAAATATCTTTTGCATATTCACTCAACTACATAGGGGACCTCATCTCCCCATTTAGTTAGTTGTTTGGAAGGCCCACATTCATAGTCTAGGTTTTGTTTGAGCACTTTTAGTTGATATTGTATGATATATTATTTTTCTTTTTATAGGACACATAATATTGAGTTGGGACTTATTCAACTATTCAGACACAATTTAAACCACTTGTGCACCACCTAAGCATGCAATGTGTGTGTTTTATTATTATTTTCCTAATTCACCACTTTTTATTTTCCTTTTTATTAGAATTTTGTTAGGGTGATCCTTTCCCTAAGAAACCATAGCTCCTGATGGTAGATAGTCTCATACGACACAAGGCCTTCGATGTAATATCCCCATTGGATACACTATCCTCTCTGTTTTACAAAATATGGTTCCCCACCCTAACCCACCCTTAGGTTCTACCTTTTATGATTTGGAACCCTCTTCCCCATTGAGGGGTATTGGTACATCTAGTTATGGGCCCAACCCCCCCTTAACGTCTTCATCCCCATCCAAGCTAGGTAGGTTTAAATCTCCCTGATTTGAATAATTTGATTAACAATTTCATACATCATGATCCCAATTGGCCCAAAATGCCAAACAACTCCTCTTGGTATCCCAAAGTTTGAGGGTAAGCATGGAGATGATCCCTATAACCATATAATTTCCTTCCACCTTTGGTGCTCCTCTAACTCCATAATGGAGGATTCAATTAGGTTGAGACTTTGGAAATGCACCTTGATGGGTGATTCTTCCACCTGGTGCATAAACTGTCCTGGTAACACCCATATAATGTTTGAGTCCATAGAAAAGGTTTTCCTTACCTTCTTCCAGCTCCTACTTTTCCATGACATAGGGATATAAATCTTATCCAACTTTCGTTAAACCACTATTAATCATATCTTATATCACAACCATGAGTGGCGTAAATGATGAGGCTTATGGAAAGTTGATATTAATGATTCATTTCTCATGGAATGGTTCCTAAATTACCTTCTCCATCCCACTGTAGAGGATGTAGCCATGAATATACCTAGGAACAAGGAAGAATCCATCCAAAAGGACCAACAATATGATTTGATTTATGCACAATCAAGGTACATTTATACCATCCTTCTTGATGTCCCTCACTCTCATTCATGTCACTTGTATTTGAAAAGAGAATCTCATGAATTGGATGGCATTATTGGATATATCTCACATACCTATAAACATTGTACTCCTCCCATACATAGTGGATATTGTCACTCTTATGGTGGTATTAACACTCCATAACCTCGACATATTGTGGTATATTATTCAACACCTTATCGACATCCAAAGACTCCTTAGGATTTTTCCCACTCTTCATAGAAGATGGGAAATGACGCCTCATACACCACATTTCATGCACATCCACATGTGCATGGTTCTTATAGTAATATATCTTATTGTAGTGGGGTCGTGAGTCCATATTACCCCTTTCCTTACCCCACTTCCAGCTGCTCCAAACCCTCCAAAAATTCTACCTCAAACCCTTGTTGGACATCCTACACCCCCTTCAAAAGGGAAAGTGTGCATACAACAAACTGCTCCTAATCCACCCAATCTAAATAATCAAAAGAAAAAGGGAAAGGGAAATAAGAACAACTAAAACAAGTGGAATTATGGGAATCAAAATCCTCAACTTAATACCAACAATAGGGGGAATATTCCTGCCACAACCCAATGCCATTGAAACAATCCCTGACCCAGACATGGTAAAAACCAAAACCTTTGCACTAGTTGTGGTGCCTATGGACACTATACCCATGAATGCCCCTTATTACTTGAAATGCATCATATATGGGAAACAACTGAGTTTTGCAAGTGCACCAATAGTCAATGTTAGTTAGTTCAATAAGTGAACACCGCTACATTAAATTATCAACCTGGGGATCATAAATTGATGAAGTGAAACACAAAATATATTGAGGCCTTAGCTTCCAAACTATCTCTAAATAACTACTATGCAAAAAGGAAATTTGTTCACTGCCTTAATTGTAGAAACATAGTTTTGTTTAGTTGTAGAAAAAACAAAATAATGTTAATTATGCCAAAAATAGAATTGTAATAACACAAAGATAATTCCAATATTTAAGACCACCGATATACTAGACTTCTATAACATTATTTCTATTATCTAGCAATGCAATTTCATGATGATAATAACACTCATTTATTCAATTGATGGTTGTCACGTTAGTTATCTTTATGTAAACACAAATGAATAAGCTTGTAGAAGGGAAATGACATAATTAATAAATCACACAACTAGAAAAGAAAAAATATAATACCAAAAATGAAAAATCAAATTAATATAGTGCTCCTCCTCATGGGAGCCTCCTAGATTGAGGAAAACTATTTGGAGAAGTCGTGGAAGATAGACTCTTACACATGCAAAATTAACAACTCATATGAGAGATGAATAACCAAAACTTTGTCTTCACTTGAAAAACAATGTGATTACAATGATATTATATCAAGAAGTGTGTACATATATCTATTTTCATGTCTTATTACCCATATTTATACAATACAAACAATATCACGCATATCCAAACTACGTGGATCTAAAACCTGGGTGCAACTATAATCCTAGGATTTTTTTTTTTAAAGATTCAACCATATTTCCCAGATCCTTCACGTTTTGAGGAAACCATTTATGGGAAAAATAAATGGCCTCGTCCTACACAAAACCCATGTGGAATATTTTCAATATTCTCCTTCATCTTCTTACAATTGAGCTTGCAAAATGGTCTCTCTATTATGGCACAAGTTTCATAAAATGTTTACAAAGAGAATAACACATTCATGCATCTAATAACTCGTGGTTTTATGGAATCGATTTTTCATCCACATAATGGAGAAATTAATTACTAAATTCATTAATTTCTCTCATGGAATATCGTTCTCTTTCTTGTGTTGATTTGATGAAGTTGGCTTGTGAAACTATGCCACATGTACATGTTTGACTGCAAGTTTGACTTCCTTTCTGTGCTAATTTGGAGGATCTATCGGTTGAACTGATAGGTGGAAGATATTCAGGGACTGTTTTGGAATCTCCCACAAGTTGGGGTTTAGTCTTGAAGTGATCAAGGCCTTATATAACAACAATTTTGTTGTAGAAGATTGTTAAATGACTAGGCTACAAAGCTTTATTTTGAGTTGCTACAAAATCGAGAGATTATGTAGCTACTCATTATAATAATAACTAATTATATAAAATATTCATAAATAAGAATGGATTTAAGCATAAAATGAACACTTCACCTTTAACGTACTTCAACACACATGTTTTGTAGATGATCATGATTTTATGGAAACAAGAGACAAAATGGGATATAACTAAGTCATAGATATGGGATTTCATATGGAATTATAGGATAGGAATGTGACAAAAAGAGTGTTTTTAGGACTCAACAGTCAACATACCATACCATTATAATCACAACTATTTGTTTTGAGTAATCCCTTTCCAATGCCACAATGGCTTGTTTTCACCTCAGAAGCCACTCCCCTTGGCCAACCCCCCTCCTTCCGCCACTCCTAAAAATGGAAATTACTATATTCTCTACTTGGATTCAAATGATGTCAATTTGACCACTCGATCCAAATAGTTTCCTCTCTTTCTAACATCAGCCACAAAGTCTACAAAGACTCAACATTACCTAGTATATTGCAAGGATCCCTTTACATTTACTCACCCTAGTTCATTGAATGTCTATATGGTGTCATTATCTATTGGGATAGAAGGACCATAATCCCACCCCTCAACTATACATCAGTCCTAGCATCTTCAATGACATCACCGATAGGGCATCCTCATCCCCATTATGGTAAGAACGAAATATCAATATAGCATAGAAAAACCTCATAATAAGTACTCAATGCCTTGAAAAAGAGAGAAATTCATATAATAAGCCTCTTCGAGGGGGAAACCTCCTTATGCCCACATAAATGTCCAATTACAAGATGATTCCAAATGAAAATGTATCCTTGGTATATATAGGAGACTAGGAGGTATAATTACAATTAATGGACTAAAGCCGGCATAAATAAAATAAGATTACTAATGTAATATGCCCCAATTAAGGGGTAATGAGCCACTATTTAGGTATTAACATTCCCCTCCCATTGATACAAGTGTTGTTCACAACAGTTGAGTAACTCTGGATGCTTCTATACAAAATACTTATCTTCCCAAGTGGAATCTTCAGCTGGTAGTTTCCTCCATTTAATGAGATACCTTGAAATGGATATATTCCTCAGTCGACGAATTCTTGTGTCAGTGATAGCTTCAGGCTCCAATATGATTTTTCCTTCCTTGTCAAGTTCTAGAAATATAGTTTGAACTAGGCTCTTGTCACCTATAACCCTCTTTAAGCATGAAACATGGAAAACTGGGTGTACTCGTGAAGATGCAAGCAACTCCAATTTGTATGCCATAGTACCAATCTTTTGCAACACCTTATAAGGGCCACAATACTTTGGTGATAATTTATTATCCTTCTTGGCTTGCTTGAGGGACATCTTCTTGTGTGGTTGTAGTCTTAAAAACACCCAATCCCCTACTTCAAAACTTCTTTCACTATGATGTTGATTTGCTTGTTGTTTCATGAGATTATGTGCCATAGTTAGGTTTTCCTTAAATATTTGGAGAAATTGTTGATTCTCGATGTGGTCTTCCACTTCTTGAACCTTAGATTTATATTTTAGAGAAGAAGTGATGGAAGGAGGGTGGTATCCATAGAGTGCCATAAATGGTGTCATTTTTGTTGTAGTATGAAAGGATGTGTTATACCACCAATCTTCCAAGGGTAACCATTTGAACCATTGTGTTTGTTTATCAGAGACAAAACAGCGAAGGTAGGCTTCCAAACAATTGTCCACTATCTTAGTTTGTCCATCTGATTGAGGATCATAGGATGAGCTATGAGCCAATTGAGTGCCCAAACAATAAAATAATTCTGTCCAAAAATGTCTAGTAAAGATGGGATCTCTAACACTTACAATAATCTTTGTGTTGCCATGTATCTTTTGAACTATTTCTGTGAATGTGGTGGCAAATGTACTGGATTTGAAGGGATGAGAGTGTGCGAAAAAGTGTGTGTACTTTGTTAGTTTATCAACAATCACCATGATGAAACTCTTTCCTTCTGACTTGGAGATCTAGAGGAATTGATGGCTTGGATGTTTGAACATATAGTGAGAATAGTTGTGAAATAACAACTTGATGCCCCTTTTTCAATAATTTTGTCATTCCATTAGAGCTTATCACCTTACTGGGTTTCCCTGTGATACCTCTTAACTCAATTTCTTTTCCTTCCAATGAAAATTTCATGAAAAGTTCTTGAAAATTAAAATCCATTGTTCCTAATGATTGTAACCATTGGATTCCTAATACAACATCAACACCACCCATGGGTATAGAAATGATTGGACTATTCATTACATATTTCCCCATAGTAAGATTGATCTTATTTCATTTTCCTAAGCGATTGATAGTTCCTCTATCTGCAATCATTACTTGAAACTCTGGCACGGGATATACAAAGCAATTGCGAGCTTTGGCTAATTTATAGTGAATGAAATTATGAGTACTGCCAGAATCAATTAGGACTATTACCTTTTTATTTTTGACATATCCTTCGATCTTGAGGGTTTGAGGAGTGTTAATTCCAACCAATTCATTACACGATATAGTGGGAGTCAACTCTTCATACGAAATTGCTTCTATGTTTTCATCTTGAGATGGTTCTTGTTCTTGTTCTCCTTCCTCTTCACAATATATGTAGAATAATTTGTTCTCACGATACTTATGTCCCTTATTGTACTTGTTGTCACAATTAAAGCATAAACCTTCTGATTTTCTTTCCTATTATTGTTGAGGTGTCAACCTTGTAGGTTGAGGTGTTTTAGAAGAAGGTTCATTATTTTCTCTATAGATATTAGGAATGGTCCTTCTAGTAGACATAGCCATATTTTTACTTTCAATATTTCTTTCCACCCTAAATGCATTCTCCAATGATTTGGGTTCCCAAAGGCAAACCTCATGTTGAATGTTATCCTTTAAAGTTCCTATGAATACATCAATCAAGTGATCATCTAGAATATTTGTTACCTTTATGTTCAATCTTTTGAATTTCTCAATGTGCTTTGTAACTGAACCCTTTTTCTTGAGATTTATCAATTGGATAAAGAAGGTATTTCTCCTTGTATCATCATAGTGTGCTATCATTTATTTCATGAAAATTCTCCAAGTGACGAGTGATTTACGAGAAAAAATCCATCGATACCATACAAATTGATTGGGTTCTAAATATAAAGAAGCAATTCGTACCCTTTGTGTATGTGGAACATTATGTAGATCAAAGAATTTATCCATCTGAAGTATCCATGTGATTTGGTCCTTGCCATGAAACTTCCTCATATCGATCTTAGGAACGTGGTTAGTCTTCAACCCCAAGTTGGAGTTTCTCCATTCTTGATTCACCTTCCTTGTGTACTCATCATGAATTTGATGGGATACATTTTCACTTTCAGGTGTCCTCTCTATTAGGAAATGTTTCAATCCTTCCATGATCTCCCCTTTTAAACCATCCATATTAGTATTTATTGCCTCCAACTTAGCTTCCATTGAATCCATCATCTCTTGTAGTTCATCATTTGTTATTGTCTTCTTTTGTAAATCATTTATGTCCCTACACATTTATTCACCTTCATCAAAAGTCCAAGTAGGATTGTTTGGAGGCTTATTTGGTGTAGAAGTTCCCTTTTTGGTGGGTCGTGGCATGTTGGCCAAGTATCACTGTAAACCTTGATTTTGAGGCATTTCTGCTAGATAATCTTGCTTTTATTGTATCTCCAAAATTTCAGCCATTCTGAGTACGATTTTTATTTTTTTGTAGCTCTCTGATATTTTTTCTCTGCAATGCAATAGTTCTGATCAAAATTGGATGTGCCAAGTGGAATTTACAGTAAGTTCCCCAGAACTTGCTGATTTTTGGCCTTTCCAGGAGATCTCACTTGTATAGTGTGTCCCACACAAAATAATTGATATAAAATTCTGAAACTAGTACCAGAACTACTATAGGCTATCCACTATCCAATGCAACTAGTCTCACACACTTTGAATACTCTAGGAAGAATTTATGATTGTTTTACCCAGAACACCTGCTTGAGACTAGTCATATACCCTATCTTCCACAGGGTGTATTTACAAATGTAAGATGACCCAGAAGATGAAATTATTACCACAGATAGTTTACTAATTTCTGTGAATAGGCTCTGGATTTCAGGGTCTGGAACATTACAGAAAATTGTTTATAGCCAAAATTACACAATGAATCAATTCAAGATGATCCAAGAACCCTATCTTACAAAGGCAGTATCTTTGAAATTATAAGGCCCAAGGAGATGAAATTTTAACCCAACGTAGCTTGATCTGTCTACTAAATATCCTCCAAGACGTTACTTCTTAATTGTTGTAGAAACAAAGTTATATGGAAAATTCCAAGGTGTCTCAGATGCAACAGTGAAACCCCAAGACATTGAGCTTTGATTCCATATGTTAAGAACCAAATATCAATATAGCATAGAAAAACCTTGGAATAAGTAATCAACGCCTTGAAAAAGAGATAAGTTTAGATAATAATCCTCTTTGAGGGGGAAACCTCCTTAAGCCCACATAAATGTCCAATTACAAGATGATTCCAAATGAAAATGTCTCCTTGGTATATATAGGAGACTAGGAGGTATAATTACAACTAATGGACTAAAGCCGACATAAATAAAACAACATTACTAATGTAATATGCCCCAATTAAGGGGTAATGAGCCACTATTTAGAGCTTAACACATTACATCTTTGGCTAGGTCCCTTTTTACATCTTCCTTCGACAATCGTAGGTATCCAAGTTGCAGTTATTTGAATATGCCTAGCCTTACATTAGGGATCACAAAATGATTTTCAGTTTTGTACATGGATCCCATCACACTCCTATCCTGCCCTTTATTTGAACTTTGTATTTGGGCATAACTCCTATTTATCCTATGCCTATAACTCTTGTATTCCTTAAGGAACCTACATAGGGCCCACATTAACCAACATAGGATAAGAAATGAATTGACAGATGGGGAAAATCCAATAAGAAAGGGGAAACATACACTTTTAAACAATCCATGATCACCGAGAGCAAAACATCTAGGGCCATAACCCCATGTGTCATATGTGATGTCTTTGTCCATGCTACCTAGAACTATCCTAGGCTCCCATAAATGAAATAAATTTACAACTCAAATGATTTAGAGCAAGATCTCTCCATAACTATTGTGGAATCCACCCCTTATGAGTCATCAACTAGACATGTTAAGTCTTTTTGTACAAATCACCCATGAACTTTGTGCAATACCTATGTCCATTATTCTCATCATTGTTCTAGAATACCCCATTTTCATGATTCCCTCGAGGTAATTCGTCATTTGTATTCCTCTCTTCACAAAGACCAAATTTCAATAGTATAAGACCTCACCCTAAGGAGAGAAATTTTTTTCCAAGCCAATAGTAAACCTATCATTGATATTTTCTCTCCTAATATGAAATCCAATGAGAATTCCATGCAAATTTTGTACCTTTCAATTTCCATGTGGTCAAATATGTCCGCAAATCCTCCATTTTCCATTGAGATACACCAAATCATCCCTTGTATTCCTATTGCCTCTTTGGTCTCAACATCAATGGAGCCTTCATCCACTAGTATTCAATCTACCCATTTAGATGTCATGTATTTAAACCATACTTCTCATTCCCATGCAATTGAAACCAGGTTCACTTCCCCATCTTCCGCCACTAGATCTAGTAGTGTAGAGTCTACTTATTCCATATGACATTCTAGTGAGGATGTTCTAGAGTCCCTAACCACTCCAAATTACCTTTTGGATGATCCACCTCATAATTCCTACCTTTTCCCTCAACAACATTGTCCCTCCGACCAATATGCTATTGGGTCCCAATATTTTCTATATGAGTATTCACTTACCATATCCACAGAAAATCCTTGGTATGGTGGCATAATCACCTATTTGCGAACCAAAAAAATGATTCCCTATAACTCATATGTAAACCAATGATTGGAAATCAATATTTTCCTTTCCATAATTGCATCCATAGTGCATATGTGTATGTCCAACATTCAGGGCATGTTACTCACATGCTACATATACACACAATAGGGGGATTCATGTACACCTACCCATACTTGACAATTTCCCTCC
>ML781739.1:1572864-1602801 GCA_009831015.1 Picea engelmannii
TGGGGGCATGCTGGACCTTCTAGATAATTTGTATAGTCGATCACTATCCACTCTAATCCCATGACCCAATGGAATAGGTTGGATATATTTCCATATAATTCGCTAGGTAGTCTATATTGTTATTCTGATTGGTGAAATTTATACACATTTCATATAGCTAATGATCAATACCACATATTGAAACATTATACTATGTGCAATTCAAAAATGCATTTGTGATCACACACTTCCCATCAGGTTTTCATGCTCAGCCTAGTGGGAGGGGTAACTCTAGAACTTTCTCCAGGTAGTTCATCCCCTTATACATATTCTAATTAATGCACCATATACCGCATTGGCATCCTATTTTTGATACATTTTTTGTAATTTTGATCTTTGAAACTTCACCAAGAAGACAATATTCTAAGAAACATTAAAGTATACTTATTTTCTTACAAATTCTAGCAAATTTGTCTCAATTACCTAAGAACCTATATGCTTTGGTATTTATTGTATCATGAGTAATAATTACCCATGTACAACCTCTTTTATTCATAGATATGGGTCTCCTTCATAACACAATTTACATGGAATTTAGTTTAGTGTAACTCCATTCATTTCAATACTTTTACCTTTCATTCCCTAGAAATTTCGTGTAGAATTCCCCTCACTTGGTAGATGGATAAACCCCTCCATATTTTGCATTTTTCATCTTCTAAGTGTGTTATAGCCTTAATTTACACACTACCAAGACAAAAATGAATCCAGTAGAGGATTAATTCCAAGACACATCTCTAGCTTTGGATTTGGGACATTTTTCAGGGTCATCATAGGCCCTAAATGAGACAACAAGTGATGATAGTCATTGGTCATCTATAGTGAAACAAGAAACTATCCCTGCAACCTTATATATTTTCAAATTTATGAAGCTCGGTAAGTGAGGGATGAGTTTTATCTTCATTCCATCAACATTCGAACTCACATAATTTGAGTATCCATTGGGTTTTAGAAGATCAATAATAGCTCCCACACCTCTTCCAAGGATCTATATATAGAAGGAAATCCTTCAGAAAGAGAAGGAAGAATCATTTGCAAAGTTATGTTGTCCAATTATAAACGAGCTTCTCCATCTAGATTAGTTACAACCAGTTTTCCTAGCTTGGTTGAAGAGATGAAGAGGAGAAAGGATCATGGAGAAAAGGAGAATACATCTATGCCAAAGGTTTGATAGCTTTAATGTATTTCTTTCATTTTCATTAATAGATCATTGGTTTTCCCCTATCTACATTGTTCAGTTCAATTATTTAATATAGATATGATCTTATGTTAAATATATCGAGATAGATCTAGTAGATTTGTATTTCCTAACATTAGAAGAGCAGGTAGATCGATATTTTCTTATCTCCTTGTGTGCAAGAATCGGGTTGCACGAGTTGGAGCTATATCTTAGCAAATGCATCAGCTAGATATGAAAGGAAAACAGTCGATTGAAAGGTATGGTCACTACCCTTCTAGGTTAAAAGGAAATGAATTTGCTTAGGTCTAGGGAAAATCATTAGAAGTCTAGCCCCACTATCTATCTGGGATCAATAGGAAGGTCCTAGGGATATCTAACATACCATATTGATGTTATTTATCCAATAATATAACTGGCAACTCCATTGGAGAATAATATTCGATTCTTCTCTAGTTTAGAATCGATTTCCAAATGTTCCTTTGTTTTCTATTTGTGATTTCATTATTTTATTCCCCATTAATCCTATAGAGTTTATATCTCTTAGAGATAGTATATCTGAGATGGATCTGATATATTTGAAGAAGATCCATATTTTCAAAATAAAATTTCTGCAGTCATCTCATGTTCCACTATCAATGTCACACGATGCATCAATGGTTGCAACACTTGTGACCTACGACAATCCATGTAAACTGAGAAAAATTTAAAGTTTTCATCCTTTTGAGATTATATCTGGCCTGCCTGACCCCCTGAGGTATGTCTTTGATCTATTCTAAAAATGATCTTTCCTTTGTTTGATTCTTGTTGTCACATAATTTACCTTCAATTTCTATTTGGAGTATGTTTGTGTGGTTGGTCTAGATTGCCTGATTAGATTTATTTGTTGTCTAGTAATCCTGTGAAGTTGGGAAGTGGATACAACAACTTTAAACATATTTGGTAGTGTATTGATTCGATTTAATTTGGTTTTTCCTTCTATGATTGTTTTCAATTGCTACATCCTTTCCTTTAGGTACTTTTTGGGTGATATCCTTGTAAAGGCATTAGAGTGGGTTATTCAATGCCACTACTCATTTCCTACATCCATTTTCTTGCTAATTTGCTAGTTTTTTCCATTTGTGTATTGTGTTCTTGGTTTGATTAAGAATATTTTGCATTATATTTGGAAAAGTTAAAAGAAAAAGGAAATAATTGCATGCTTGTGAGATTTTGAAGCATTAAAATAAGAGCGCATTGGTGAAGTGTTTGATTTGAATTCATTTAAGAATTTTGGATATGAATTGTGTGGATGGTCGCTTGGTGTTTGAGGATTTCTTTGAGAATTTTACAAATAAATGGAAAAATCCTCTTTCCTTCCCATATATAGAATTTATTGAAGTGAAAAACTTGCATTGACATATTTTCAATGCTTGGTTGGGTCAAGAGTCAAATACATCATAAAATTTTCATTCATTTCTCATTGAAAAAAAAAACAACCATTAAAATAATTGTGTAATACAAAATATATTATAAATTTTCTTTTTTAGTGAACAAACATTAGATAGGATTAGGGCCTTGGACTAGGATTGGAGAAGGAAATATCCAAGACCACAAAAACAAAAACTAGGAGTCATTAAAGAGTGAAAATAATTTTTTACAACTAGTGTCTTGAGAAGCTTCTCTAACGCATGGTCTAAGAAAGAGGATACATTGGGGAAAGTAGGGAGATTACCCATTTTCTTGTTTTGGTGCTTGCAGTATCACTTAGAATGCTACGTATATGGGGTTTCATTGGTCTCACTCCTCTATATGAGGTAATTTCTTCGAATATTAGGGTAATAACCATGCCCTTATGTGTGGTCAGACTTGCGACTATTTGTATGATCATTGATTGTGAGGTAGTAGCCTTAGTGACCATTCATAGGTAGTCTACAAAGGTGACTACATGTGGGATGTGCTTATAGTACCTGAAGTACATGGGTTCGTTCACTTTTTCATTTCCCCCAGAGGGTGCTTGCATTAATAAAGGGGGATTGAATTAGTCAGGGTTGTTTCACATAGATCATCATAACTAATACTCATACCTTGGCTAGCCAATCTTGTGGGGACTTCATATCCTCCAGAGGGTTGGTTTTCAGAAGGCCCATTGAACCATTGGTTATCTTATTTTTGTCCTATATTTGATAGGGGTGTGTTATTTGATTCTGAGTCTAGATCGAACTTAGGTTGAATTATGTTTTGATTTACACCTATTATTTTCACCGTGGATGGATTACCATGCCGGTCCCGTTAGTTACGAGGACTAGAGTGAGTCATGGAGGAAAAAACACCTCTGAAGAGATGTAAAATAGGTGACCAAGAATCCAAAGAGTGCCATATTCAGTTTGAGGAGACTGGTTTGCTTGCAGTGGAAGTATTCGATGAAATTCCTCCACAAAAATTTAACCCTCCTTTGACTGATTCTGAAGCACCCATACTTGTCCAGGTAAAGGAAATTTTCGTTGCACCTTTTTCTTTGTTTAGAAATCCTCCCAACATTTTAGGACCAAGTGTTTCATCTAGTGTATATGAGCCATCAATTCCATCTTCAAGTGGGACTGAGGGAATCCTAATTATGGCCACATTATATTCTCTTAGCATTATTGGACCGACATTGTATATCTGTTTCTCTACGGGTCCCTTAATTTGGGTGACCCTGTTTGTGTCTTATTTTCCATCTGTTAGTATACCTAGTGTTCCTATGCCCATCCCTTATATTATGATGCCCACTTTTGGATATTTTTCTGATGGGGGGGAAAGCATTGGTTTTATCTTGGCAGGTGTAATTCCTTCCACCTCCACAATTCCTATCAACAGCCTGACATCGTCAGGTCTAGGTGTACCCTTTTGATGGAACATTCCTAGTTTTTTTTTGGTTGTCTCTAGTCAAGATGGGGGTAATAGTATGTCAGGAGGTTTTAACTTCCCATGGGTTATCACACCTTTCACTGGGGGCACACCCCTTAGGGTTAAATTCTAACAATGGGGAGGATTTCACTCCATCAATACCTCAAGTCCTAGAGGTTTTTTCCCTAGAACTAATTTTGGGAATCTTTTTCTTATTGGGTCTACACTTATTCCTAGGGTAAATCCCCTTGGAGGCATTTTTTTCCTAGGAGAAACCATGCTCCTAGAAGTTCCACCATCCCTAAGGGAACCCACTCTTCAGGAACACCTCAACCCTCTAGAAGTACGAACTCGGGGGGACTGCAATCTTCATCTGGGACAACAAAGACTTTTTCTCCCTCCTAGTATCCATTTTCTCATTTTTCATTTCACTTCATCACAATGTTATACTTACCCAATTTTTAATGCTTGATGAATGGAATTATTTCCCAAAACACTGCATGGTTAGACATGCTAGAAAGTTACTATCAAACATTATAAACTTTGATGGAAAACAAGGAGAATAATCCTCCACATAGATCATGACATATCACTTGTGGTGCTCATCCAATTCCTTTATGTATGATAGTGTGATCCTATGTGCTTCCCAAATATCCCTGACCATCAGTGATGCCAAGTGGTATATTAAGTTACAAGGTGCTTCCTTTAAAAGATTCAATGAATTGGTACTGGTGTTTCTAATAGATTACCAACTACACATTCAATACGAGTTAGGAATAGAACTATTGACATCACATTGTCAAGATACTACCACCCACACTTATGATAATATACATTAGTGGTGATGAAGGCGTAGGATGATTAAGACGCAAATAACAAATAAGTTCTTGATGGAGTGGTTCACCAAGTCTCTCCTACCAACCATTTACAAGGATGTAGGTGATTCAGGTGGATATCAGTCAGTACCCACCTATTCCAACTAACAAAAAACAATTTTTTGGCAACTTACTAATTTTAGCAATTTTTCGATTCCTAAAATTTTGGGGCCATTTTGAGGGCCTAAAAACATTTTTTCATGATTGAGCACCTCAATGATAACCGAAGGCTAT
The DNA here is from genome assembly GCA_009831015.1 of Picea engelmannii. Taxonomy (NCBI): domain Eukaryota; kingdom Viridiplantae; phylum Streptophyta; class Pinopsida; order Pinales; family Pinaceae; genus Picea; species Picea engelmannii. The sequence continues at coordinate 1,578,055 of ML781739.1, forward strand.
GATTTATCCCCTAAAATGAATCTCTTCATTGATACCTTTATATGATTTATCTTGTGCCCCAAACGAAATTCATATGCCAAAGTTACACCCCTGGGAAGTTGATACATCAAACTACCCAAAACGGGGTTCACAAAACTGTTGGCTTTTCAGCTTCTGGGGTTAGGGTTTCAAATTTTATTTATTTTAAAAAGGCCTTTAGAGCCTCATTACAAGAATCATATTCTTGCAAATGTGAGTAGCTATCACCTCTCATCTCAGAGATAAGCTTCCACCATTCTAGCGATTATTTCACTCTGTATTTCTACAGGTTTGTACATTTCGCTCATTAATAGACATTGTGTATTATTGTAGATCTATTTTTACTGCAAATTTTTTGTGTATCTCGTAATATATTTGTAAATTTCATTGTTATATATCTACCTTCATTTCATTCTAAAAAATAATTTGGATCAGTGATATTAGAGCAGGCTGCTCTTGATCATTTTTCAATGCATGTCCCTGATGAGATCCAAGTATAGAAAGTTGGGTCTCAAGCTTGTATATCTTGAGGAAAATCCATTTCGCATGCCCAATAAACCCTTCATGGAGGAAGAAAAGAAAACCAACAGAGAAAAATATTATACTAATCTGTTGCTTGAGCAAGCTCTGACGCGACAGAGGGAAAAAATGATGGAGAATTTTTCCCACATCCTTCAATGCCTGTCGATAATAGTAGGCACGTATTCATCAAGAAGCCACTTTGGAAGCCCCTCTTCTTTAAAGGTACAAATTAATTTTGATATTCCCATATTTGAAGGTCAGATAGATGTGGATTCCCTATAAAAATGGTTAAATCTGCTAGAAGGTTATTTCTCTATTCACAATTTTTTCGACAGGGAAAAGATCACCTTCACACTCTTTAAGGCTCTCCCCCATGTCAAACATTGGTGGGAAACTTACTGGGAGAAAATTTCCATAGAGGATTCTATAATATATGGGGTCGAGCCCAATTGGGATTTTTTTGTGGATGTGGTCAAGGAACAATATTACCCTATTGGAAACTATGGTGACCAATACATGAAATGGACCACACTGCGGTAAGAGAGGGGCCAAGCAATTTTAGATTTCACCAATACCTTCCATACCTTGTGCACCAAGTTCGGTATGAAAGACTTCGAGTGTTATTTGGTTCTGAAATAACATGGGGAACTACATAGATACATCCAATCTAAAATGGATTTTCTGGACATATCATCACTGGGTGCTGCTTATCAATATGTTGTTAAAATCGAGGAGAAATTTTAGCACCAGAACAAGAGGGAGTTAGGGTCTGCAAATCCTCAATAACCAAAGTATGGTAAAGATGTCCCTAATAACCAGTCTTCAGAAAACCAATCCAAGCCACATGAAAAGAAGGGTGTCAGAAAGAAAAAGGACACTGGAAAGTGGTTGATTTCCACAAAATCCCCTGGCACAACAATAATGAATTTCACTGAAAATAATAATTGGTGGCCGATATCAAAGAAAGGTAGACAAAACCTGATTCAGAATCTAATTCAATTTTTTTTTGTAGAAGATAGATCATCGACATGGACCCCACTACTACTGTCGTGATCATAAAAATTCTACCAGAAGAACCAAAATATATTGAAGAGGGGGAGCACCCTTTTCATTCATAGATGTGGGTGAAGGGGTCCCTGCTACATTTTATTGTTTCTATAGGAAGCCAGAAGAACCTCATCTTAGAATAGGTCATCAAACAGTTGGGATTTTCAAAAACACCACACTTGTAACCATACAACATCATGGATTCTCCAGTGACAAGATATTCATGTCAGCAAGTAGTTTCGAATGTCATATGGAATCCATCCCTTCAAGGATGAGGTATTATGTGATGTTTCGCCACTGGATGTATGTGATTTTATTTTGGGTAAAACATATATGTGGAGGTGCCATGCTATTTATGAGTCTCAACCCCGTAGTTTCATTTTTACTCTGGGACTCATTTCTATAGGATGATAGAGGTAATTCTAACTATTGTCCCACCAAACCAGTGACACAAGGTAATCTCTCATACTACAAAATTCATCATCTTCACAATATGTTCAAAAGGTGAACAAAAGGACATTGCAATCATTGCAGCCTTGGCCCAAGACCTTTCTTTCCAACATAAGAAGATTTCAAAAGAGAAAGAAGATATTGTTTCTTCACCCACAATGGTACCTACACATTACCCATTCAAGCCAAGATACAATAGGTTGGTTGAACATATTCAACCCCAGTAGCGACAGGTTTGTGATAGTCTTCCACAAGAAGAGCAACGCGACTTCTCCAACAAGGCAAGCATCTCACCAAGATTTAGATTCTACAAATGATTCCCCCTCCCCCCCGGGAACTCAATGCAATGGAGACCATTTCTTTTTAAGGAGAGAGGATCGATCCAAGTGGATATTTGTGGCCACCTACCTATTCCAACTAGCTCAAAACAATTTTCTGGCAACCTACTATTTTTAGAAATTTTTTGGTTTCTAAACTTTTGGGGCCAAAGGCTCTAATTGAACCCCCAAAATTAATATTCTTGTTGATACATTTCCAATGAGCTTTTGTGCACCAAAAAAAGATATCATATGTTGAAGTTATGCCCCCAAGAAGTTGGTACACCAAACTACCCAAAATTGGGTCTACAAAACTGTTGGATTTTCTGTAATGATCCCAAGCCATTATGCAAGGATCATCATTGTTTTGGTGTCCTTTTAAAAACTTTATCCTGGTTGTGGTATTTCGTCAAATAGTTTTCTGATCTATTTGTTTAGATGTGTTTATATGTCTGTATGCAACAAATAACAGAAAGAGATAACCATGGAACATACCTCAACGATATGCAATAAGATAGACAAGCCAAAACATCTCAAATCTTCTTTATTCATAAAATAGAAGAATCTGCTACAATGGAGATGTCGATCTGGAATGCTCAACAGATGGCCAAGATGATAGACAATAGATAAAAAGTAGGAGCTGCTACAAAATTCTCTCGCTGATACAAAACAAGCCTCCAAAGGTTGGATAAGAGATGAAGACCAATGCCAAGTGCCAAACCCCTCAAGCTGGAAGATGCCACGCTCTGCTGGATAACTGAAGCTCATCAACAATTCGGCTCTGGTGCCAAAGATGTCCAATCATCTCAAGAAAGGTGTCAAAAAGTAGATCAGGTGATGGTAAGAACAACCCAGGTGCCCGAATATCCAAGACCCCTCTCAATATCTATAGATTTGAATTCCTCCACTGAATGGTGCACCCCACTAGATGCCTAAAACCCTAGATAATTCAGCCAAGGTGAATGAACCCTCCAAATCTCCTGAAACTCTCCAAACTGATAGATCAAGATGTTGTAATGAGAACCCAAGTGCTCAAATCATCAAAACGCTTGCTAGATCCTTAGATCTAGCTGCTCTCCAAATGATGGTGCGCCCTCCTCTTGGGAAAACGTCCCACTCTCAATACAAATCGATCCTCCACTGAAAGACTCCGAAAAACCACCAAGAATGATGCAAAGACACCTGCAAAGAAAACCCAATACCTGGAATTCTCGGAATCCCTTCTCCTCATCTAGGACGAATCCCTCCTCAATGAATGGTGCGCCCGCCTTGCTGGAAACCCCCAACTGGTGTGCCCTCTCTCTATTTGCACAAGCAACTGATGTGGAATCCTCCTACAACTGAGTATATCTAGAACTAGAATGGTGTGGGAATGTATTGAAGCTCCAAGACCTAGCTTGGGACAAGCTAGGTGGAATATTTCACCATTGAATCGTCCTCTAGGGTTTCTTAAGTCAAAACCCTCAAAACCCCCAATGTTGGGCTCACTAGCTAGAAGCCAGAAATCAAAGTAAGATCATACATGAATGAATGAGAAGAGGCATTTGCCTTTCCTTTATACTTTTGGCTCACATTGTCCCTCCAAAGTGACTTTCATTTTATTAATATTTAATTAATTAATTAAATCACTTTAATTAATTAATTAACCTTTTTACCTTTGAGAAGCTCCTTATCTCTCCTTGTGGCTTCCCTGGCCACTGAAAGTCACTTCTAGCCATCCCATCCTGTAGTGTTGCTCCTCCCCATTCCAATGAGCTATTACACTAAGAGGTTCCTCCAAGTAATGTGCCCAAAATGACCTCTTCAGTGAATACCATTGACTTATGGCTCAAAATAGTCAAAATCATGGAAATTGTCGGAATGCAACGAAACTAAAGGAAACCTATGCGGAATGGCTCATAATGATGGAATATGATCATCAATGAAAGATGAACCTCACAATGCCTCTCAAATACCCCTGTAATCGCTATAACCTCCATTTGGCTACTCTGGTCATCATAACCCTCTTCACTGTGATGATGTCCCAAAGTGGGGACATTACATTTTCGTCTTTGAGGGTTAGGGTTTTGGATTTTCTTTATGTTAAAAAGGCTTTTGGAGCCTCATTGTAACAATCATATTCTTATGAATGTGAGTATCCTTCACATCTCTTCATAGAGATAATATTCCACCATTATAGTGATTTTTTAACTCTGTATTTCTATAGTTTTGTACATTTCGCTCATTAATAGAAATTGTGTATTATTGTATCTTTGTGTTTACCACAACATTTCTGTGTATCTCACAATATATGTGTAAATTTCATTTTTATATCTTTTCCTTCATTTTGTTCTAAAAAATAATCTGGATCAATAGTTATGGTTGGAGTGACCACTCAAGAGAAAGCCATAATGTGTTCCCAACAATTGGATTTGATTTACTCTCAGTTAGGTACCCTTTATAATATTATCCTTCACGCTCCTTGTCCATTGATAGATCCACAAAAGATAAAGCCAATACTCCATGTTGATGGTCTGGTTAGTTCTATTTCCCATACCTCTGTGAACCAGTTAGCTGACCAGATTTGTCACATGGAAGTTTCCTCACACCCGTTAGCTGCTATTTCTAATGTTGAAATTTCCACAGTCCCTACTCATACCTTTGAGGTGAATTCAGTGTATTCTAGGAAACCGAACAATCCTAAGCAACCTAGAGTAATTAAGAAGAGGAATAAGAAGAAAAATTCCAATACTCAGAAAGGGACTGTGCCCACCTAAAGCACTCAAGAGGGGGTTATGAAAAAAAAGAGGAAGATTTGGTTCCCCTACATGATTTGTGGGGAGAACAACCCTACTCATTAGTTTTCTTCGAAGGATGATATCCATCACTATTTATCACAATAAAATGCCTTCCAAGAACCTATTTTTTTAACTCATTATTTTCCCGCTCAACCTCAACATATGCTTGCAACAAATAACTCCCATCTACAAGGGGGAATGAAAGGTACCCCTCAACATGAGGGGTCTTATTTGAAGTCTTTCGTCTTCATGTGTCATGAAATGGTAAATTTGTAGACTCGAGCCAAGAACTATGACATGTTTGTGTCTATTCGTGTTGTGCATGAGCCAACATCTTCTTCCTAAATTGGTGGCCATATTTAGATTTAGAAGCCATATTTTGGCACACTTATTCTCCCCCCTTAGGGAGTTATTTGAAGAAGTAAACATAATACAAAAATATGGGTCTCCCACAACTACAATATTTTGGAATACTTGGCCCATGCACCGTGTGCAATATCTACACCCGAAATTCCCCAAATATTTCCAGTGCTGTAGAAATCCTTGTTTTCTGCCATGGGTAAGTTGTATCCCTCATATTCAAGTTTGATAACCTTTGATTCTGATTAGGTTACTCATAGGATCTCCCATCAGGTCTCCTTCCATACCAAAGTGTGTTCTATGGGGAAAAACATATTTTGAATGATGGTTGATGAAGGTGCCTCAACTTGTATCATGCCTATTTCTTTTTGGAAGGAAATCAAATATCCTAAGCTCGATTCTCCTACCACACTCTTGAAAGCATTAGATGTTCATATGTTTTAACCCCATGGAATAACAACCACATTACCCATCAAGTTAGGTGGTAAGTGTTGTTCCTGAGATTAAACTTAAGGATCAAAGAGTAATGTCAGACATTAGGAAAGTTTGAATAGAATGTTTTTAAAGATTTCTTTTCCTACCTTTAGTTATAAGAGAAAAGATCCTTAAATGAAACTAACAATATAGTAGCACAAAGGTCATATTTCGTGTTTGAGTCATAATTTGTAATATCGAATGGAGTGAGGAAAATTTACAAAATTGTTAAACAAAGTAAGGAATCAGTTACTGAAGAGTCTCACCTTGTTGCAGTGGAAGAAGATAGGTAACACACCCTTGAATAAAGTATAAATTACAGTAATTCACACAACTTGGATTTATTGATTTACTCATAGCAAATGCACAAGAAAAACTACTTACTTAATAAATTAGTAATGTAATACGATTACAATATTTTTTGTACTAAATTGAAATCAAACGTTTATCAAGGAATTGCATAAGGAAATGTTGAGAAATGGAAATAAAAAAGAAATACATAACCCAAACTGAACAAAATTTGGAATCTCTGTCTGCACTTGTATTAATACTCAATAAAGAGAGTTTTTTCTATTACATCTGGCAAGAAGCATCCCTTGATAGGTCTTGAATCTATGTATTTATACAAATTGTCCCAACTCAAAACAGTTGGAATTCTTATAATTAAAAATAGAAAATATTTGAAAACAAGAAAACAATGCATAGAGAATGATGAGCTCTATTGGCAATCTCTTCTATCTCTTTGTATGCTAGCATAAATGCTTTCTTTCCTCACTCTAGGTCGGACACATTTGTATTCTGGTCTTCCTAATGATTTGTCATAATATATTGACCATTGTAGTCTTACTGCCATTTGTCTCTCCAACCACGTTCAATAATGAAATTTTCTTACCTTCTCACATTGTGCTTGTTTTTCCATGCTCAATGAATTGGTTGCATCTATTTAAAAATTATACCACCAACCTAGATGACTCAATAGTTTCATTTACCTCAAAGGTGTATAATTTACTTTCTACTTTAGGTAGCTTCCTCTGTATCCTTTTTACGTCATGAGTTATGGCGTGGGACTGTGAACTTGGGTTCACCAACCACTTATTAATATTAAGGAGTTCAATCTAGCTCATTTCCTGAATGGCTGCCAAAGCTTCTTCTTTGTTCTTTCTATAATTATGATGGTTCATTGCAATATCGATTTTCCCAGAGCCTCCGCAATACTACTTCCCTCAAAATCAATCATTTTTTGTCTAGGGATGATAACGCTTCTTGACAAGCGTCTTTCACTTCCCGGGCTAATCTCTTTCTCTTTGCTAAATTTGTTTCCCACACCTTCATGACCATATCTCCTCTTATTTGTTCAGAAGGGGAAATCTGAGGAAAATTGGGGACATTATCCTTCTGTTCCAATATGATGGCCTCTTGAAAATTATCTTGGGCTGAGCAAGATTCTCCTTCCTTAACATAGATATCTTTTTTAGAGAAAGGTCTACTGTCTGGTAGCATTTATGGATGGCATTGACCTTCATGAAAAGATCTTGCTGGGCCATTTCTAGTTTCTCGTTTACCTCCAGTGGTTGAGTCTGAAAAGATGATCTATCTACTGATGTACCTTCAGTCATGTATAACCTGGTTTGAAATTTCTTTATTAACTCATCTTTTTTAGTGACCAGTCCTTTGTTGCACTGTGAATTTCGAAGGAGCTCATTGAGGTTAGCCCGCAACTGTTGGATCTGATGTCATTCAAAAGCTCTGATTTTTTCAAAGTCTTGGCTCTTCTTATTATTTACAGTCTTCTCGATTGTCATTATTTGATCTTGCAACTACCCCACCAATAATCTTTTATGTCTTAGTTTCTCTGCCAAGTTCTCCACTGACCATTCATTTGTGGTGGCAAAGGCACCCAATGAACCTACAACTTCCTTTGGGAATATTGAATTGTCATGATTATTTTTTTCATTTAAAATCCTCTACCTTTTGGTTATTACCATATCCTTTTTTTTTGTTTCTCATTTGGCAATGGCCCTCTGTTTCTTGCTAAAGAAGAAGTCCGAAGGAGGCATCTCTTCGTGCAATATTGGGGTAAGATCACCCACATAAATGGATTTAGAACTAGGATTCCAAAAACTAGACTGAAGAGGGGTCAATGAAGTAATAGGAGTATAGATCTTTGTAGATGGTTGTTTCTCTATTGGTAGCATATATGGTTGGTGTCGAAGGTTATGTATCTTTCCCTTGCTTTAGGAAGGATTCGAGTTGAGTCATTGTCTGAGGGCCTAGCGGACTTTATGATCAAGCTTTCTATTCCCAAGTCAAAACTTCAGAGCTCTTTGGGGTTTCCTTAGTATTCTATTTACTAGAGTTCCTTGGTTCAAAACCTGGGGGTACATATTCTTGTGCAGGTGAGGTGGCTACCGATTCTCACTGTAGTATTTTCAGAAATTTGTTTCATCTATGTCTTTGGAAACTCAAGAATATATCATGTTGATCTTAGGACAAGGTTTGGAATATGTTTAGTACCTCCTCATAAGACTTGACTCCCCTAAATATTTCATCACATAGGGAGTTTTCATGCACATATCTCTTTAGGTTGTAAGGGGGTAGGTGGATTTCCATGATTTTGTGTGGGTCATGCCTTTTAAATTCAATGTCAACAATTTCACATCCTCCAAAGTTGCAGCCTCCACTTTGGAATGACTAATGTATAATAGTGAAAACATACTAGCCTGGACAGGGAAGGTAGGCCATACCTTTTTCTGGTCTGATTTTAGCTCCTTGTTGATGCTCCATGTCACAATTTGATAAGATACTTCTCGTCATACTTGCCGGTCTGGTAAAAATATCAAGAGAGAATGGGGAGGGACTGAGTATCTAAAAACCAAGAGAAATTTTCTTCAGTGAACCAATCTGCTAGTTTTACCAGATTGCCCATGATTATATCTAAAATTTGAGTGGGTGGGAAACCATATAAAGTTATATGGATAGGCACTACTACATTGTGGGAAATTTTGTAGAAGAAATCTTTGGTCTTTTCCTCCCACAACTTGGAATGGTAAAAGTGGATAGGTTATGCATTGGTCGGGGTCCAATTCTAATTCATCAGTGGGAAAGGGGTTATGAAGAATATAGCATCCATGATATACATAGACATATAGAAAGAGGTGGGCTAACCCTTTGATCTAGCCAATTTATACTCAGTGATTTCTTTGGCCAAGTTATATGATAGAATTTTTTCCCGATTAAATGTGTATCCCTCGGCCACCTCATGCATAATTGATACCCACTCCACTAGGAAATGAGTAGGACTCTTCTTCTCGAACAATATACAGAGCATCAGAGCTATGTAAATCATGTGAGTGTCTAATGATGTTGCGGTGTACATGCCATGAGCATCGGCCATGAACCTCTCTGGGTGTCCCCACCAGGACTTGATTATATCAGGATAACTCTTGTCATATTGTATGCATTCTTGTTGCTTGAAATCTAACATAAATGCAATATTGTAAGTATATTTAGGCTCGAGAGATATCTTATGCATTACTTGGAGGTCTTCTGATCGGAACAAGCCAACGAAAATTTTTTGGTGGTTGGTGATGCTCCTGGTTTGTACATCGATGTTATCTAAGGCCCAGTTGATCATGTCATTATATGAAATGAATCTCGGTCATGCAACTACCTTGTGTAGCTATGACTAAGCTATATACATGAGTTTAGCTTCATGAGTATCGTCTACTTCATCAACAAAATCTTCTGGACAGTTTATAATCTCATGTCCTAGAACCTCAAACACCTATGTCCAAGATTTCACAGTGTCAATGGCTCACAAAGTAGTGTCTGATAGAACGTCTGCATTTGTATTCGAACCCTCACCAGTCACATCAGTTTTCTTCACTATCTTCTGTGGTGCCATGATATCGAGAGAATAGAACAAGGTGGTGCCAAGTCATAACCCTCACGGTCCAACCTGCTCTCACCAGGACCTTCTATTCTTTGGCCCAAAGAGTTGTATCCCTCTTCTATCCTGTATCGGGACCTTTAGTCACCCACAGGATACACTGATGATCTACCGGCAGTCATCTTGGGAAATTAGGTTTCGCGATATCGCGAACCCTGAGTGCACGTTCTCATGCAATTCAAAACTTCGAACCCTGATCCACGATGGTCAACGGTCAACACTTTCACGTGTCAGGGATTTCCCTATCGGGAAATCGACGAATGTGATGTCACTTTACACTTGCGCCACAAAACTCCAAATGTTGATATGCACGTGTGCTATCTCTCGCCACTTCACTTCCTCTCTTGATTCTATCGGGAATCACGGGATCGCGATTTCACCGGTCGCAATTCCTTTGCAATGAGAATTTCCAAATGCCGAATCCCGACCTCCCGGGATCTGATGCCACATGTCCCTATGATGATCGACGACTCCCATTAAATAGGGAAATCGCTACTCGCGATTTCAACAACCATGAAACCCTTACATCATCAAACCCGAATGCCAAACCCCAATGGGCTTTGATCCTTCCTGCGCCTACGGGTTAACTTCCCCAAAGCTTCTCTGCAATCCGATGGTCAGCGGGACTTCACGATTCTCCACAGCGATCCCTAGCCGTCAATTCTCTTCCTTGAGGATTTCTCCTACTCCAAAGCTCCGTTACTGTTCGAGCCTCACCTGGGTCTGTTCCCACAATGTTCACAATGAAACTATCCCTCCTGATCTTGGTTCCTCTGACTCCTTCAAAGATTTCACCCACAATTTTATCAACGAACCTCCAACAACTCCCAAAGTGTTGGGTCCTTCAGATCCTATGCACTTGCAGCACAACAATCCCTGCCTTCCTCTTCTCAGACTATCTACTGAGACTCCAACCTTGGCCTGCACTTCACCTGCACGACTCTAATACCCCAATTCAACTTCTGGGTAGATGAGAATAAGAGTTCAACTATCTGGCCTCATCAACGCACTCTATGCGGATGAATTCGACTGCACTCTATGCAGGAATCTCCTGGCTCAGACAGAGAAACAATTGAAACTCATTCTCTTCTTTCTCTCACAGATTTCAATTTAACTATGAAATCACATACACAACATATCAAGCAAATGCATGACAAAAAGCAAACATACATGAGCATAATATCAACACAGAGAAACAACAAAAACCATGAAAGTGAATCAAAGGATTTCTTCTATTAATTCAATCTATACATGGGTGTTCTTCACCAGTTATCTGCTCTGCTCTTCTCTTGCTCCTGTTCTCAATAATTCTGAATGATACAATAATACAAAGGAGGGTGCCTATATTCCGTTTGCCCTCTCGAATTCTACAACTATCAAATCTACAATTAATTCCTATCTAACAACATTAAATCTAATAAATGCCTTCCTATCTACAATACAATACAAATGCGCTTCTTTATGAATGCCTTCATTTAAAGGGCGGTGCAACAACTCTCCAAAGTATTTCAAAAATATATGTGTTGCACTGTCCAACTGTTCTCCGCTCCGTGTTGGCTCGCTTGATGAGTGAGCGATGCTCCTGCATCATACTCCTTGGCTCGAAATATTTCATGGGATCCTTTCCATGAGGTCCTTCACATTCTGCCCATGCTTTTGTATCATTGCTTCTGTCTCCAAGCTGGCATCCTCCACTGGGTGATTTTTCCATTTCACCAGGTATTCAAAATACTGCTTCTGCCTGGTCTTCCTGCCTACTCTTTTATCCAGTATGCACTCCATCTGAGGCTTCTGTGCAACTGGCAATTGTTTTTTCCACTGGACCACCAGTTCCTTAGTTCCAGTGTCTGCTTCTCCAGTCCTGTAGGGGTATAAATCCGAAACGTTGAAAATCGGAGATATCGCGATGCCATCCGGCAGCTCAATTTCATATGCATTCTCCCTGAATTTATTCAGGACTCTGCATGGCCCAATTTTCTTCATCTTGAGTTTATTATATGTTCCCCTTGGGAACCTTTCCTTCCTCAAGTGTGCCAGAACCATGTCACCAACTTCAAAATGAAGTTGTCTCTTCCGTTGATCGGCCCTGTGCTTATACTCTTGATTTGATTTCTGCAGTTGCTGCTTCACCTTCGTGTGAAGTTCCTCCATCGCTTCCGCAAATTCTTCAGCACTCACGCTACTAGTTTCAGCCTGTCCTGATTCCCTGAGCTCAGAAACTCCTCTCAGCTGTGTCCCATACAAAATCTAGAACGAGATTTTTCCTGTACTCTGATTCACCGAATCGTTGTACGCGAATTCTTCCTGTGGTAATATCTGGTCCCAACTGCTATGGTGCTCTGTCACCAAGCTCCTCAATAGATCCCCCAGAATTTTGTTCGCTACCTCTGTTTGTCCATCCTTCTACGGATGATAAGCTGAACTAAACGCCAAATTAGTTCCTAGCTTCTTCCATAGCGTCCTCCAAAAATGACCTACGAACTTAGTATCCCGATCCGAGACTATGCTCCTCGGTAATCCATGCAGTCTAACAATTTCTTTGAAAAAAAAAATTGCGATGTGCATTGCATCGCTGGTCTTCAGACACGGTATAAAATGTGCCATTTTTGAAAACCTGTCTACCGCCACAAATATGGAATCAACCCCTCTTTGTGTCCTCGGCAATCCCAGAACAAAATCCATACTAATGGCTTCCCATGGCCTCTCGGGTATAGGAAACAACTGATATAACCCAACATTCTGCTTTCGGCACTTCGAATGTTGACATATCCTGCATATGTCAACAAATTGTTTTACATCTGCACGCATGCCCGACCAAAAATATGATTCGCTCAGCTTTGCGAACGTCTTATCATGTCCAAAGTGACCTGCTAAGACTCCTCTATGCTTTTCTCTCACCAAATTCTCCCTCATGGAGCAATTCAGAATACATAGCTGATTGCCTTTAAACAACAATCCCCCCTGGATTATAAAATCTATCCATGGGCTTCGATCCCTTAGAGCTGGATTCTCAGTTGCCTCGTATGCTTCTCCAAAGTCTGGATCACCTGCATACATATCCTTCAGATTTTCAAAACCCAACGTCTTGACTCTGAACTCCTGCAGCAACAAACATTTCCTGCTCAAAGCATCAACCACTTTGTTAGCAGTTCCTGAAATGTCCTTAATGACAAATGTGAAATTTTGCATGTATTCTACCCATTTTGCATGCTTCTGGTTCAACTTCTCTTGTTGACTTACAAACTGCAATGCATGATTATTGCTATACAAAATGAACTCCTTGGGTATCAAGTAATGCCTCCACTTTTTCAATGCCTGTATAATGGCATAAAACTCTTTGTCATATGTGGAGTATTTCAGCTTTGCATCATCCAATTTCTCGCTGAAATATGCAACAGGTCTGTCATCCTGACTCAAGACCCCTCCAACAACATACCCACTGGCATCACATTTCACCTGAAATGTTTTCTGAAAGTCAGGCAACACCAGAATTGGTTGCTCTATTATCTTCCACTTCAACAAATGGAAGCTCTTCTCAACCTCTGTTGTCCAATGAAAAATCTTGTGCCGCTTCTTCACGGTATCCATCATTGCTGCGCTAATTCCACTGAAATTCCGAATGAATTTTCTGTAGAAACTAGCCAGTCCATGGAAACTCCTCACCTCGAAAACATTCCTCGGCGATGGCCAATTCTTTATCACTCCTACCTTCTCAGGGTCCATCTTTAGCTCATTCTCTGAAATTACAAAATCCAAATAAATGAGTTCTGTCTGCATGAAAGAACACTTCTTCAAGTTGATCAGTAGCTTCTCCTGCTACAGTGTTTTCATCACAATGGCCAAGTGTTTCAAATGTTCAGCCTTGGTCTTGCTGAAAATGTCCAGCCTTGGTCTAGATACACGACCACAAATTTTCCAATGAATTCCCTCAGGACTTCATTCATCAGTCTCATGAATGTGCTCGGCATGTTTCTCAAACCAAACGGCATGACCAGCCATTCGTACAAACCTTCATTTGTTTTGAATGTTGTCTTCCATTCATCATCTTCTCTCATCCGGATCTGGTGATATCCACTCTTGAGATCAATCTTTGAAAAATAATTTACCCCACTCAGGCAATCCATCAGATCATCCATTCTCAGCAGTGGGAATCCGTACCTGATGGTGATTTTATTTATCGCCCTGGAGTCTGTACACATTCACCAGCCTCCATCCTTCTTTGGACTTAGCACTGTTGGAACAATACATGGACTGAGACTTTCCCTCACCAGTCCTTTATCCAACAAATCCTGCACTTGCCTTTTGACCTCCTCGTTCTCCTGAGGTGTCAACCTGTACGCTGCCTTATTCAACAAACTTGCTCCAGGTATGAGGTCTATATGGTGACTCACACTCCTCATCGGTGGCAACGAACGAGGTTTTTCATCCATGATGATATCAGTGAACTCTCCCAATAGTTCCTAAATCTCTTCTGGTAAGTCGTCCACTCTTGTGCTTGTCAGGATAATTCTCGACTTCGTGACAACAAATAATTGTGGATCTTCATTTCTCTCCATCTCTGTGAGAAGTTCTTTTCCACTCATGAGAAGTATTGTGCTGGTTACTTCCGGCTTCACTTCTTTATCTTTTATCAGAAGCAATGTGTGTGTTTTCCCATCCTTCTCCAAGGTATATGTGGTCATTCTCCCATCATGAACAACATTTTGGTCATACTGCCATGGTCTCCCCAATAATAAATGACATACATCCATGGGAATGACATCACATAGGATCTTATCCTTATATTCACCCATTTTAAATTCAACCAAGCATTGTTTTGTAACACTTACCTGGTGTCCTTTCTGCAGCCATGACACTTTATATGGACTCGGGTGATTGGTTGTTTCCAGCTCCAATTTCTCCACCATCTCGGTTGAAGTGAGATTATCGGTGCTTCCGTTGTCCACTATGAACTTGCATTTCCAGCCCTTGGTCTTGCAAGTCGTTCTGAACAGTCTGGTTCTCTGAGCTGTGTCCTCCACCTCTTTCTCAGTTGTCAAGAGAAATTTGTGTACCATCAGTGACTTCCCACTTCCGGTGTCTTCACCTTCAACATCATGCCTCTGCGCCTTTGTGATGTGAGCTTCTCCTCTATCCATATTCCTGTCTAGACAATCAACGGCTTTGTGTTCGTCCTTTCCACATGTAAAACATGTGATAACTCCACCTCGGCCTCTTCCTCTACCTCTGGTACGAGGAAAAGTGTTCATGTCGGCATATCCACCACCCTGTTCTGTATGCTGCCTCCTTGGCTCAACATATTTCTACCTCTGTGAGGTTCCACCTTTTTCAATTTTACCCTGAGGCTTCTTCCATTCCTCCTTGGGCTTCTGAATTTTTTCCTAAGCAATTGCCTTGCCTCTGGGTTGGCTTCTGCCTCGCCCTTGCTGTCCCTATTTGCGGCTCAGCTTCTCCTCGGCTTTAGGAGCCAATTGGTAAGCATCTTCCACCGTCCTGATGGTTAGCATGCTTAACTCATCCTGAATGTCATACCTCAGACCATTCAGGTATCTCGCCACCTTCTTGTCATCACTCTTCCGATGACCAGCTCTGATATTGAGCCTGTAGAATTCCTCGATGTACTCTTTCACCGTCATCAATTTCTATCTCAGGTTCTGTATTCACCTGAATAGAGTGATTTGGTAATCTCTCAGTATGAATTTCGCTTTCATCTTAGCGATCATCCGATCCCAGCTCTTAATTTTTTGTTTGCCTTTGCAGCGCCTATCAGCCTGCAACTCATCCCACCATAAGGCTGCATGTCCTTTCAACTTGGTAACAGCATGCCTTACCTTCTTGTCTTCTTCGATATCTTCATAGTCAAATTAGGTGTCGAGTGCTCAGATCCAATCCAGCAACTCTTCTACATTTAGATTCCCCTCATAGACAGGAATGTCCATTTTGGTTTTTGAGCTCATTCTGGAGATGGCTCTAATCAACCGTTCGGTTGAGGCATCCTTTGCTGAGACCTCTTCTGCATCGTTTCCAGCTTCCTCTTCAACCTCGGAATCACTAAGATCCCCAGCACTAGCTCCGCGTCTCTGCGTTGTCTCCATCTCCTCAAGCCTTGCTCGGAGATCTCTCATTTGGTGTTCCATTTCTGGGTTTCCTGCTGGCCTACCTCTTCTTCGCGCATCCCTGTCTTCCCGATCAGGTGACTGCCTTTCTCTTCTGGGCGGCATGGTGTAATCTGTTTCTCTCTATTACCGGAACAAAGAGAACTCTTCTCCTGCTCTTATACCACTTGACTCAAGTCGTGTGTATTAGAGTGCTTTCCCTTTCTCCTTCTCTTCTCTCGCCTGAGATATACAGACAAGATTTCGGGCTCTGATACCACTTGGTGCCAAGTCGTAACCCTCACAGTCCAACCTGCTCTCACCAGGGCCTTATATTCTTTGGCCCGAAGAGTTGTATCCCTCTTCTATCTCGTATCGGGACCTTTAGTCACCCACAGGATACACTGATGATCTCCTGGCAGTCGTCTCGGGAAATCAGGTTTCGCGATATCGCGAACCCTGAGTGCACATTCTTGTGCAATTCAAAACTCCAAACCCCGATCCACGATGGTCAACTGTCAACACTTCCGCGTGTCAGGGATTTCCCTATCGGGAAATCAACAAATGTGATGTCTCTTTACACTTGCGCCACAAAACTCCGAATGCTGATATGCACGTGCGCTATCTCTCACTGCGTCACTTCCTCTCTCGATTCTATCGGGAATCGCGGGATCACGATTTCACTGGTCACAATTCCTTTGCAACAAGAATTGTCGAATGCTGAATCCCGACCTCCTAGGATCTAATGCCACATGTCCCTATGATGATCGACGGCTCCCATTAAATCGAGAAATCGCTACTCGTGATTTCAACAACCATGAAACCCTTACCTCGTCAAACCCGAACGCCGAACCCCAATGGGATTTGATCCTTCCTGCGCCTATGAGTTAACTTCCCCAAAGCTTCTCCGCGATCTGACGGTCAGCGGGACTTCACGATTCTCCACAGCGATCCCTGGCCGTCAATTCTCCTCCTTAAGGATTTCTCCTGCTCCAAAGCTCCGTTACTGTTCGAGCCTCACCTGGGTCTGTTCCCACAGTGTTCACAACAGAACTATCCCTCTTGAGCTTGGTTCCTCTGATTCCTTCAGAGATTTCACCCACGATTTTATCAACGGACCTCTAACAACTCCCAAAGTGTTGGGTCCTTCAGATCCTGTGCACTTGCAGCACAACAATCCCTGCCTTCCTCTTCTCATACTAGCTACTGAGACTCCAACCTTGGCCTACACTTCACCTGCACGGCTCTAATACCCCAATTCAACTTCTGGGCAGATGAGAATAAGAGTACAACTATCTGGCCTCATCAATGCACTCTATGCGGATGAATTCGACTGCACTCTATGCAAGAATCTCCTGGCTCAGACAGAGAAACAATTGAAACTCATTCTCTTCTTTCTCTCACAGATTTCAATTTAACTATGAAATCACATACACAACATATCAAGTAAATGCATGACAGAAAGCAAACATACATGAGCATAATATCAACACAGAGAAAAAACACAAACCATGAAAGTGAATCAAAGGCTTTCTTCTATTAATTCAATCTATACATGGGTGTTCTTCACCATTTCTCTTCTCTGCACTTCTCTTGCTCCTGTTCTCAATAATTCTGAATGATACAATAATACAAAGGAGGGTGCCTATATTCCGTTTTCCCTCTCAAATTCTACAACTATCAAATCTACAATTAATTCCTATCTAATAGCATTAAATCTAATAAATGCCTTCCTATCTACAATACAATACAAATGCGCTTCTTTACGAATGCCTTCATTTAAAGGGCGGCGCAACAACCCTCCAAAGTATTTCAAAAATATATGTGCTGCGTTGTCCAGCTGTTCTCCGCTCCGTGCTGGCTCGCTTGATGAATGAGCGATGCTCCTGCATCACAAGGTTACCTATTGCATAGGAATTGCGTGAACTTCTCAATCATATAAAACTTGCTACTTTGTGGAGGATGAAAATGAAATTCAAAATCAAAGTATTTTTATTGACATCAAATGCATTGATTCTAGTATAGTTTTACTGATGAAAAATTTATCAACTTTAATGGAAAATTATGCTTGGTGATCCGCAATCTACCTTAAAAATCATTATCGTTTATGAGTCATAAATTCCATTAATATTCAACAGTTCGTGTTCAGGATTTTTGGATGAAACATAGTTGAAATTTCACAAATCGTGAATCCACAAAGGTTAATAACGAGATAATTTGTTTTAAAATATTAATTAATCATGTTTAACAAGGTTTGTTAATTCCAAGTGTTTCGGTAGTTCATACTTCGAGAACTTTGGATGTAGCTCGAGAGAAAATCCCTGAAACCTGAAATTGCAAGGTGATTACTTATCTGGTAATTTATTTTAAGCCTTAATTAATCATATTTAACTTTAAGTGTTCCGAAGATTCAGACTTTGGAGATTTTAGCATACGAAGAAGGGTAAACGTATGAACCCCGAAGTGCGAAGTAGTTAATTATATCTTGACCAAGATTAACTTAATTAATGAAAATTTAATACTTTGACACATTATCACTTCGTGGATTTGTGAATTATCTCTTTGTTATATTTCTGAGGGGTCATCTCCTGTAGTGGCGTGTCGAAGATGATGTCATTTTAGATGACATGTCGAGAACATGGAGGTGCCACGTGTTACTGAGAATTGTATGAATATTCAAATGAGGATGTCAGATATGGGTGCCACATGTCAACCTAGGGAAGAATCAAAAGATACATGTATACCATGACTCCTATCCTTCAAATGTTTAGGAAAAGTGGCAAACAAAAATTTTTGGGTTTCAGGAATTTTATCATTAAGACTTATCGAAATACATGAAGCGCGAAGTTCTGAAGCGACCTTTAGTGATTCATGCTATTAACCATTAGGTGGCTCCAAAACTCCGAAGAAATTAGGATTGTTCGATGAAACGAAAAACTTGATCAACGAAAAATATTCCACATGCTTTATTATGTATTAACCATAAATGAATTTGATTTAAAATTCAAAATTTATTCTCTAAGTAACAATTTTGGGAAAGATTATAATTTCATGAAGTGGAAAATCTAAAGCTCAAAGTTTAGGATTATATGTGTTCCAACTGTAAGACTATATTTATTTCTATGGAGGTTGTGGATGCACCTCTTGAGTACAATTTAATACTCAGGTGCACTTGGTTCTATGAGATGACTGCAATTGTTTCCTCAATATTTAGGGTCTTGCGCTTCCCTCATCAAGGGAAAATAGTGATGATTGATCAACTTTAATTTTGTACCCTAGACCTTGGATCTAATGCACGGTATAATGTACCCTTTTTCGGTGATACCCAACAACCTTATATGCATGTTGGTGCACGAATTTTCAAATACCCTTCACTCATGGGTATTTTTCACTTTTTCCCATCATCTCCTACTACAAACATCAATCCTATTAATATGATTTCATCATTTACCAATGTATCCCTTGGGTATTTTGATCCTTGGGTAGTACGTCGTTCCAAGGATGTTGAATCATATGGATCTCACATGCCACTCATCATGGTCGAGATTGTCGATATGGAAATATCATCAATGTAATATCCCTAGACCGAACCCAAAGGTGAATGTAGAACAAAAATGTACTTAAGATGGTGAGTTGTTGGACATCATTTTTGTATGCACCTTTCATGGAATAGTGCGTGCAGTGCCTGCACAGTAAAATGAGGAAGTTTACACATTCCAGGGTACCGCATGCAACAACTTAAGTGCATGCGATATTGAGGACAAGGAGCCTTTGTGTATATGTTGTGTTTTATAGGTCGATGAACCAGTTTTGGGATTATTAGGCCAGAAATCCTAGATATTAAAGGCCAATGTGCCTATTTTTGTATATATGTCTCATAATTAATATAAAACACATCGCTATGTGTAGACCAACCATGATAAAATAGTATGGGGGACTGAAATCCACTAGTTAGGGAAATGGAGTGGCTAAAAGTTAAGGAAAAGGGCTAAGCTAGGGAGCTTAATCCAAAAAGGAATATTATATTAATATTTATTAAAGCACAAAGTATGGATATTTATTTTATCCTAAGTTCCAAAGTTGGGGACAAGTGGGCCAAAGTAGCTCCCAACATGAACAGTGTCAAGTTGGGGACATGCATACATATTGTTGGGACTTAGTTCATTTTGGGGAAATTTTCCATCATTCTTCCCATCATTACTTCCATCATTCGGTCATCCAGTGAATCATCCATGAGAATTCACACACTCCTTGAGCTATCTTTCATACCTTCATGTCACTGTACCTGATCCTATATGTAGAGCCATACTTGTTTGTGTAGTTGGTTAGCTAGACAAAAGAAGCAGGTTGTTAGGCCTGTGGGATTGGGTTTTTAGGCCCATGATAAATTACTCTCTGGGTGAGGGAATTATTGGGAATTGATTTCCTCAAGATGATAAACTAGAACTACATGTCTCTGAGACTTCCTATCTGGCGTGTTGCTGAATCCTGGAAAGGAAGTGGAGCAGCCGAAGGACTATTGAGTAGAGAAGGGGCACACTTCCTGTTGTGGGACAGACATGTGGGGAATGAGAGAGTGTAGGCTATTAGTTTGAGTTGGCACCTCTGATGGAGTCTTTCCTGTTGTCTATGAGCCATTAGCTTGGTTAGGAATCCTTTTACCTGGGTGAAGTTTAGTCTTAGCTCAGGGGTGACCCGTTGTTGAGAGTGATGAGTAGTTTGGAATAATGTTGGGAGGTTCATGGAAGTTTTGCACACATTTGGTGATAGTCTTACCAAGATAAGTGTCAACTGTGATAAAATTACATGTTGCATTGTTATTTACATGCTTATTTTATGGGTTATTCTATGTGTGGTTGTAATTTTCTTTATATGTATGGGTAATGCATGTATATGTTGCATGTATATGGTTATTGTTATTTCATTATGAATTTCTGCATTTACATAATGTATTTTTAAGTTTACGTTTTATACATATGTTTCCCGAAGAGCTCTGTGTGTATATATTTTAATTGCATGCAATTCAAAAATTCATATGGCATAATTTAGTTGAATGCTAGGTATGTTACAGTATGTTCCACAGAGAGAATGAAAGCATTCTCTAGAGTAGCGTGGCCAGACCTGGGTGGTCGGGGACATTACATCATGGTATCAGAGCTTCAATTTTCAACACTAAGCCTGGATGGGCTGAACAAGTTGAGTTGAAGTGAAATTTCAGAGAGGATTGGTTTCAAAGTGTCAAAATTTCCAAGTCACAGAGTGTCCATGGTAAATTCTAGAAGAAACGAAGAGGAATTGGAACAAAATCCCCAATTTCAGTTGTTAAATTCATGGGGAAATTGATAAATTCATCCATGTGGTGAGATATTATTGATTTAATATCTATTCTAGTAAATTCAGACCTGGAATTGGTCGAATTTGAAGTTACAGTGAAGCCATGATAGTTGGAGGGATTTTTATAATTAAAAATCCTCAATTCGTGACTTGCGTTTGGAAAAAAAAATTGTTCTATAAATGTCAACCCACAATGATTTGTTGTTGTAGAGGTTGACTTCTATAAATTGAGCAAATTTCATAGTTGCAAAATGTCTATGGTAAATTGGGGAAACCGTTCAGCAAAAGCCCCAATTTCTACAGTGGAATTCACAAGGAATTGATGCGCATAAAAATGAATGTGCACAAGTGGGTGCACTGAAAATGCATGATGCACAATGAAAATCTTGTGATATGTAAAATTGGGCATTGCAGGGAAAATTATTGGTGTGCTGGTGCATGCGCTAAATTTTGGCGACACACGGAAAAATGTTGGTGTGCGTACGAAATTTAGCATTGCGCCGTGTGCATATGCATAATATGGTGCACACAGTGTGCACAAATATAATAATGGTGCATGTGGTGTGTGTAGTATTGGCATAGTGCATAGAAGATTGGTTGTTGCATGCGCAATGTGGGTAAATGTTGTCATGCGACAATTTAGTTAATGGTGCGTGCAGAGTAGTGGTGCACGGTACGGGCGTACTAAAATTTGGCATGGGAAACACATAGAGTGAAATATCAACACATGATACAAAAACTCCGCACAACAGGTAATAGTTTAAGAACCAAAACTGCGCACGGTGAATTTTGGCGTGCAACACAAAAGTAGTATGCACCAATTATTGGTGTGACAAAGAAGTGATACACAATGGTTATAGGTGCATGGAAAATGATTTACCTTGTGGTGTGTTGTGCATGCTAAATATGGATGTACAGGTTTACATTTGTGCATGCGAAGTCGTTTGGAGGGTGAATAAAAATAGAAAGCCAGTGATTTTCTGTGACGTTTGATATCATTTGATCATCATCTTTTTGCAGCGTGATTTTGATGCCCTCAAAGGGCATTTTAGCCACTCAGAAACCATGAGAACAGAGTGTTCCAAAGCTCACTATTTCTCTATATCTCAAATATAAGATCTTGGAGAGATGTTTCTAATGGTGTAAATCGTTTTTCATATGTAGTGTTTATGAGAATGTTACAGCACAAATAGTGGAGGGTAAATTTTAAGACCCAGCTAGCTTCAAAGAGCCATAAATTTCTGCTCCAGAATCAGATTGAGGCGCAAGAGAAGTCAATGGAAATATATTGAACCATAGAAGACATTCCATGAGATGAATTAAATTTTTGGGCAGGCTAAAAGTGTTTAAAATGGAAAATAATGTACTTTTAGCATTCTAGAACAAAAACACAAATTGGCCTAGAGCTTCAGTAAGCTGTAACTAGTAGCCAAGAACCCAAAAAAGGTGAAACTTTGACAGAGTGTCCATAATATGTATATAAAGAAACCCAATTGATATCATATGAAAACTCCAGTGGAGTACATGCGAAATTGTATAATTACAGCGCAAAGTTGCACCAAGTTGAAGTGTGAACATAAAAATTAATGGGAAATTTTCAAATAGTCATAATGTTTTGCTCAAGACTCAAAATTGAGCATGGAAGCAGGTGTTGGAAAGGTGTTGGACAATGGAATCTAATTATCCACCCAGAAAATTGATCTGGGTATTCAAATTTTTGGGAAATCAAAAGAAATAATTATGATATATTATTGAACCAAAATGGTTCATATTTTTCTTGAATTGTTGAAACAGTTAGCTTAACAAAGTTTTGTTGGCTGCAGATTTTGCAGATTCAACAACAACTAGATCAGATCAAAATCAACACAAATTCCATAGGAATGGAAGAGGAACAGGGGACATACATCCAGGAAGATGATATCTGAGGGATGGATTTCCATTTGGGCATTGAAGGATCAAACTCCAATGGAGATGGAGAA
This sequence comes from Picea engelmannii, assembly GCA_009831015.1. Lineage (NCBI taxonomy): Eukaryota > Viridiplantae > Streptophyta > Pinopsida > Pinales > Pinaceae > Picea > Picea engelmannii. The sequence continues at coordinate 1,601,377 of ML781739.1, forward strand.
GGAAGGGATGAAAACATGAATATGGTAGAGACCATTAAAAGTTTGTATAAGGGCATCCAAAGACATAAAGATGATAATCAAAGTCTTATGAAATACAAGGAGAAACAAGAGGATTTTGTTAAGCCCTAATATTGGCTCATTACCCTTTAATTGGGGCATATTATATTAGTAATGTTATTTTATTTATGTCGGATTTTGGCCATTAGTTGTAATTATACCTCCTAGTCTCCTATATATACCAAGGAGATGTTGGTTGTGGAGCCTGATTATCTTCCTGATTTAGAGGTCCTTTATTTTAGCCGTGTTTATACCCCATGAAGTATTTACACCCCAGAAGTATGTACACTCTTCCACGTGGGGGAGTGCAGAGGGGGGGTACCCCCTCTACGGGGGGGTCTGGGGGCAAGCGGTCTCCCAGCGGGGGTTTGGGGGCAGCGTCCCCCGATGGGGGTTCGGGGGCGAAGCCCTCGAAGCAAAAATTGCCTTATAAAAGTATATTGTAATTTCATTGTAAATCTGGACCGTTCATTATAAGGTCGGAGATCTAACGGTAGAGATTATGTTAGGGTTTTTTTCCCTAGAAGGCAACCCTCTTTTATGAGGGAAATGTATTGTGGCTATGGATGAGAGGGAATATTGTATTCTGAGAGAGGAGACTGTGAGAGAAATAAGAGGAAGTTACAGCGGGTTTTGTTGTAGGTTGTATCCCTTCATTTGCTGGATAATAATAAAGGAAGGACCTGGCAATTTCTTTGGTGGACGTAGCCCACACTGGGTGAACCACGTAAATCTGTGTCTCTCTTATATTGTGTGTCTTCTGTGTTTTTGTTTCTTCATTTGTTTTATTTTATTGCTCTGCGGTCCTGTTTTTCTAACAACTGGTATCAGAGCGTAAGGTAACTCGCAGGAAAAGAGGGTTCCTGGTTCGAGTGGGAGCAATGTCGGAAGATGGAAAGTTTAGGGTCGAGAAATTTAACGGCCAAAACTACCAGTTATGGAAGATGCAGATGGAAGACTATTTATATCATAAGGATCTATTCCTACCATTGAGTGGAGTAGCAAAGAAGCCGACGGCCATGAAGGATGAAGAATGGGAGATTCTTGACAAAAAGGCTCTAGGAACGATACGACTGAGCCTGGCAGCATCGGTGGATTTCAATATTTCGAAAGAAAAGACAATGAAGGGTTTGATGGACGCGTTGGCCAAACTGTATGAAAAACCCTCGGCGTCGAATAAGGTATTTTTAATGAAGAGATTATTTAATATGAAGATGTCAGAAGGTGAATTTAATACGGTTACTAGTCAACTAAGTTCTGTAAAAGTGGACTTTGATGATGAGGTTAGGGCTCTTCTAATCTTGTGCTCATTGCCAGAAAGCTGGAATGGCTTGGTCATGGCTGTAAGTAACTCTGTCTCTGGTTCAA
>ML781739.1:1606754-1626648 GCA_009831015.1 Picea engelmannii
AAGGACCTGGCAATTTCTCTGGTGGACGTAGCCCACACTGGGTGAACCACGTAAATCTGTGTCTCTCTTATATTGTGTGTCTTCTGTGTTTTTGTTTCTGCATTTGTTTTATTTTATTGCTCCGCGGTCCTGTTTTTCTAACAGGAGACATTTTCATTTTGAATCATCTTGTACTTGAACATTTAAGTGGGGTAAAAGGAGGTTTCCCCCTCGAAGAGGCTTATTATCTGAAATTATCTCTTTTTCAAGGCATTAAGTACTCTTTTTGAGGATTTTCTATGCTATATTGATATTTGGTTCTTAACATATGGTATTAGAGCTCAAGGTCTTGGGGTTTCACTACTACATCTGAGACACCTTGGCATTTTCACTATAGATTTTTTTATAGATCATTTCAAAAGGAATGGATTGAATGATATTTAGTAGATGGACCAAGGTACGTTGGGTTCAAAATTCATCTCTTGAGGCCTTACACTTTTAGAAATACATCCTAGACAAGATAGGGTTCTAGAATAATCCTGAAATGCATCATTGTGAAATTTCCGCTATAAAAATATTTTTGTAAAATTTCAGACCCTGAACTGTGGAAGATATTTAAAAAAACTAGCAATTTATCTGTGGTAAAAATTTTAGCTTCTGGGTCGTCATAAATTTGTAGATACACCCTATGAAAGATAGGGTATCTGACTAGTCCTATTGACTAGTCTCAAGAAGGTGTTCCTAGTAAAACAATCATAAATTATTCCTAGAGTATCCAAATTGAGTGGGACTAGTTTCATTGGATCGTGAACATTCTTTAGTATTTTTGGTGTGCGTTTCAGAATTTAATATTAATTATTTTGTGCAAGGCATGCTATACAAGTGACATCTCCTGGAAAGGCCAAAAATCAACAAATTGTGGGGAAGTTACAGTAAATTACACTTGGCACATCCAATTTTGATCAGACCTGTGGTATTGTAGAGAAGAAATATTAGAGAAATACATAAAATAAAGTGTCATACCCAGAAGGGTCGAAACTTGGTAGATACAATAGAAGAAATATTGTCTAGCAGAACCACCTCAAAATCAAGGTTCAAACGTGATACTTGGCAAACATTCCACCAAAAAAGGGAACTTCTACACCAAATAAGCCTCCAGAAAATCCTACTTGAACTCTTGATGAAGGTGAATAAATGATTAGGGACATAAATGAACTACAAAATAAGATGGATTCAATGAAAGCTATGTTGGATACTAAGATGGATGGTTTAAAAGGGGAGATCATGGAAGTATTGAAAAATTTTGTAACAGAGAAGACACCTGAAAGTGAAAATGCATCCCATGAAATTCATGATGAGGACATGAGGAAGGTGAATCAAGCATGGGGAAACTCCAACTTTGGTTTGAAGACCAACCATGTTCCTAAGATTGATATGAGGAAGTTTGATGGGAAGGACCCAATCACATGTATACTTCAGATGGAGCAATTCTTTGATCTCCATAATGTGCCACATACACAAAAGGTACACATTGATTCTTTATATTTAGAACCTAATCAATTTTTATGGTATCGATGGCTTTGTTCTCACAAATCACTCGTCAATTGGACAATTTTCACGGAAGAAATGATAGCACACTATGAGGATACAAGGAGCAATACCTTCTTTAGCCAATTCATAAATCTCAAGCAAAAGGGTTTAGTTACCGAGCACATTGAGAACTTCCAAAGATTGAATATAAAGGTAATCGATATTCTAGATGAGCACTTGATTGATGTATTCATAGGGACTTTAAAGGATAACATTCAACATGAGGTTCACCTTTGGGAACACAAATCATTGGAGAATGCATTTAAGCTGGCAAGAAATGTTGAAAGTAAAAATATGGCTATGGCTACTAGAAGGACCAATCTTAACATCTATAGAGAGAACAATGCTCCTTCCTCTAAAACACCTCAACCTACAAGGTTGACACCTCAACAATTGGAGGAAAGAAAAGAAAAATCTTTATGCTTTAATTGTGACAGAAAGTACAATAAGGGACATAAGTGTGGTGAGAAGAAATTATTCTACATAGATTGTGAAGAGGAAGAAGAACAAGAAAAAGAACCATCTCAAGATGAAAACGTAGAAGAAATTTCATCTAAAGAGTTGACTCCTACGATATCGTGTAATGCATTGGCTGGAATTAGCACTCAAACCCTCAAGATTGAGGGATACATAAAAAATAAAAAGGTAATAGTCCTAATTTATTCTGGTAGTACTCATAATTTCATTCACTATAAATTAGCCAAAGATCTCAATTTCTTTGTATATCCAGCACCAGAGTTTCAAGTAATGATTGCAGATGGAGGTGTAAGTTTTAAACCTGTGAAGTAAAGCAATGCATATATACTCTTAAGCAATACAAAAATTAATCAATGGCTCATACACAGAGTACACAGAGATTTTTACTGGAAACCCTCAACCAGGAAAACCTTTCTTATTTTCATTATATCGAATTTCACCATTCTTCCTACAATATATACAATGTTTTTAGGTATTCTGTAGATACCAAAACCCTAATCCCTTAATTCGGGATTAATTTACAAATCAGCTAAAAATAGCAAAATCCGCTAAAAATAGCAAAAACTGCCCCCCCAAAAAATTTCGGGGCACTGCCCCGAACGCTGTGCGTAACCAGGGGGGGCATACCTTCCCCCCCCTGGGACCCCCCTAGGAAAGCACCTGGCACACATAGAAGAGCTCTAGGTGAAGGGATCGTCAGACGTAGTTGTCGTATCTGACGCACCCACACACACACACATGCAAAGAATATAACACATACCCAACATTCTCCCACTTGTTGTTTTCTTTGCATCCAGGGCTCCAGGGGATTATATAGTCAACAATCCAAGGCAACAATTCCCATTGTTACTCTACACCAAGAGAACTTTTCTGTTCTCACAGAATTTTTCAATGAATCTCTAGCATTCTTCAAAGTGTCAACCTTTTCCAACAACACCTTATTTTCCTCAACCATGTCTCTCACAAAGTGATACTGAACATCAATATGCTTTGTCTTCGAATGATAAGTTGGTTTCTTTGCCAGGAATATTGCACTCTGACTGTCACAGTCTAATCTCACTTATTGTTGTACCAACCCAATACCTGAACACAATCTTTGTAACCATACTGCTTCCTTGCTTGCATGAGTGGTTTCCATGTATTCAGCTCTTGTAGTTGAGAGTGCCACTACAACCTGTCTTTTGCTCATCCAACTGATTGCTCCTCCAAATAGGTTAAACACATACCCACTTTTAGATCTTCTACAATCCAAATCTCCAGCCCAGTCTGCATCAACAAAGCCATGTATGTCCACCACTTTGTCCAATCCCGGTCTTCCTTGGTAGCACAATCCATAACTGGTGGTGCCACGAAGCCTGAAGACCCTCTTTACTGCTGTCCAATGCTCCTTCCTTGGTTTTGACATATACCTGCTCAAAACTCCCACTTCATGTGAAATGTCCAGTCTAGTACAAACCATTACATACATCAAACTGCCAACTACATTGGCATATGGAACATCGGACATGTCCTCTTCTTCTTCCTGTGTCTTGGGACATTGATCTGCAGATAACTTTACACCTATAGGAATAGGAACCTTGACCGGTTTACTTCCATGCATGTTACACCTCTGCAATATTGTTTCAACATATTTTCTTTGGTTCAACCAGAGTTTCCTGTTTGCACGATCTCTTTTAATCTCCATTCCCAGAATGAAGTTAGTAGCACCGAGATCCTTCATGTCAAATTTGGAGGATAGCTACGATTTCACCTCCTTGATAACATCCATGTTATTTCCTACCAACAACATGTCATCAACATACAACACTACATAAATGAAGTGATTACCAACCTACTTGGAATATACACAGTGATAAGCCCTGCTTCTTACAAATCCCAATCCAAGGATGTATGTGTCAAAATTTTGGTACCACATCCTAGGTGATTGCTTCAGACCATATAGTGACTTCTTTAGCTTATAGACTATCTCTTTCTTTCCCTTCACTACAAATCCTTCTGGCTACTTCATGTAGATTTCTTCTTCCAGATCCCCATGTAGGAATGTTGTCTTCACATCCATCTGTTCCACTTCAAGATCAAAAGCAACAACAATAGGTAAAAGAAATCTAATAGAAGTTAACTTAGCAATAGGAGAAAAAATCTCACCAAAGTCAATTCCCTCTACCTGGGAATAACCTTTTTCTACTAACCGAGCTTTGTATTTCTCCACTTTACCTTCTGCATTAAACTTATTCTTGAACAACCATTTGCTACCAACTGATTTTCTTCCAACTGGAAGCTCAACTATATCCCATGCCTCATTCTTATCTAAGGCATCAATTTCTTCAACCATGGCCTTCTTCCAGAGTTTACTATCCTCTAAATTCACTGCTTCCCTGACAGTTCTAGGATCATAATTAGTAATAGATAAAGAAAAATTGGAACGGAAATCAGGTGGACTATACCTTTTTGGTTACCCTCTATCTCTCACTGATCTCCTCAATACTGGGGTATGAGGTTCTTCTTCTTCTTCTTCTGCTTCCTCTACTTCCTCTTCTTCAGATGATTCAAATTTTGCATCATCCAACTCAAGCTCTATTTTCTCAGGTTCATCTTGTGTTGGTGGGAATTCCTATTTGGACACATCTTTTACCTCTCTGAAAACAACATCTCGACTGTAAACAATTTTCTTGGTTTATGGGTTTTAAAGCTTATAACCTTTCACACCATCTTTATAACCAATAAAGATACACTTTTCAACTTTATTATCTAGCTTACTCCTATTTTCCTTTGGAGCATGTACATAAGCATCACAACCAAACACTCTAAGATGTTGAAGAGAGGGTTTCTTTCCAGACCATACCTCATGTGGAGTTGTATCATCCAACACTGATGAAGGTGATCCATTGACCAGGTAACATGTTGTACTCACTGCCTCTGCCCAGAATTCTTGTTCTAACCCGACACCGTTGAGAATGCTCCTTGCTTTTTCCATTAGTGTCATGTTCATCCTTTTTGCAACTCCATTTTGCTAAGGAGTGTATGGAGTATTCTTCTGCCTTGCTATACCACACTTCTTATAGAATTCTTCGAATTCATTTTCGCAAAATTCTCCACCATTATCTGTTCTCAATACCTTTATTTTCTTCTTTGTCTGATTTTCTACCAGGGCCTTAAACTCTTTAAATTTATCAAATACCTCAGATTTCTTTCTACGAAAATAAATCCATGTGTTCCTTGAAAAATAATCTATGAATGAAACATAATACACAGATTTACCAAAGGATGGAACAGGAACAGGTCCAAACACATCACTGTGTATCAACTCTAAGATCCCCTTTGCTCTTGTAGCACCAGATGGGAATCTTACTCGATTTTGTTTACCATATATGCAATTTTCACAGAAATCAAAATCCATAGTGCAATTAGACATACCTTCAATCATACCTTTATCGTGTAGTGTTCGAAGGCCCTTTTCTCCAATATGCCCCAGTCTTTGATGCCACAACATGGTCTTCTTTTCTGGGACAATATTGGTCTTGTCTCCTTCATTTTTATGCTCAAGGACAACATAAATGTTACACCCATTAGTATAAGTTCTTCCCAACAACTTGTACATAGTTCCAAAATGAACTCCCCTCATCAACACCACTACTCCTCGTACCATCTTGCAAGTGTCCTTTTCAAATACAGTTTTCACTTCTGCATCACTCAACTTGCTTATAGATATGAGGCTCCTGGCTAGTTTTGGAATGTGTAGAACCCCAGGAAGAGTTCTAATCCTTCCATCATTTAGCAACAACTTAACCCTTCCATGTCCCAAGATTTTTGTTGTCGAGTCATCTCCTAGGAATACATCACGACCATCATATTTTTCATATGCAGAGAACCACTCCCTGTGAGGAGTCATATGGTATGATGCATCTGAGTTGATCAACCATACACCATGGTCTGCATGTGTACTTGTAGATGCTAGGTAAACATCACCTCCTTCTTCAGTGGAGGTTTTCACCTCCGTGGAAGAGGTACTATCAGATCCCTTTGGTTTTTCAACCTTCTTAGACTTGCAATGTTTCTTATAATGCCCTGTTTTACCACACATCCAGCATTTCCTCAAAGATTTTCCTGGGGACTTAGATCTACCTATAGATTTAGATCTCCATCCCAAAGGCTTAACAGGGTTCCTGTCTTGGGTATGCCCTCTTACAAATAAAGCATCTGTGTTGTGACCATCCATGCTTTTTTGCCTCATCTCTTCAGATAACATGGATGCAACTACATCCTCATACTTCAATGTAGATTGAGTGGTACTACCTATTGCTACAACCAAATTATCCCAAGAGTTTGGAAAAGAACATAAAAAAGTAATACACTTATCTTCTTCTGCAATCGTAATATTAACATATCCAAGTTGACTTACCAGAGTATTAAAGGCATTTAGATGTTCTATCACATAATATCCATCTTCCATCCTAAGATGATACAACTTCTTTCGAAGAAACAACTTGTTTACCAGGGACTTTGATTGATACAAATTCCCTATCTTATCCCATAGTTCCTTGGTTGTAGATTCTCCCGAGACATTCAACAACACCGAATCTGCTAGGCAGAGTCGAATGGTACTCCTTTCTCTTCTGTCCAACTTGTCCCAATCTTCATTCGACATACCAGTAACTGGTGTACTAGTAGTTTGTGTATTGGTAGGTTGTGTACCAGTAGCCTGCGTGCTTGTAGATGGTGTACTAGTAGGATGTGTACCAGGATCCACAATGATCCATTGTTCTTTGTCTACAAGAAGGTCCTCCATATTGAGCTTGCATAGCTCAAAGTTTTTACCATTGAACTTCTCTATCTCTATTCTAGATGAGCTCGCCATTCCTCTTACTTTCTCGAATCTCCACTACAAAAGCTCCCACTAAACCCAGGTTTATCACAAACCCAAGATAAACTTGATATATCAAGACTGAGCCAAACCCTCAGCAACAAAGGCATCCCTCTGAAGCCAAAAATGTGGTTTGATACCACATGTAAGTTTTAAACCTGCGAAGTAAAGCAATGCATATAGATTCTTAAGCAATACAAAAATTAATCAATGGCTCATACACAGAGTACACATAGATTTTTACCGGAAACCCTCAACCGGGAAAACCTTTCTTATTTTCATTATATCGAGTTTCACCATTCGCCATACAATATATACAATTTTTTTAGGTATTTCGTAGATACCAAAACCCTAATCCCTTAATTCAGGATTAATTTACAAATCATCTAAAAATAGAAAAATCTGCTAAAAATATCAAAAACCACCCCCCCAAAAACATTTTGTGGTGCTTCCCCGAACGCTGCTCGTAACTAGGGGGGGGCATACCTGCCCCCCCCTGGGACTCCCCTAGGAAAGAACCTGGCGCAAATGGTAGAGCTCTAGGTGAAGGGATCATCAGACACAGTTGTTGTATCTGATGCACCCAGACACACACACATGCAAAGAATATAACACATACCCAACAGGAGGAAGTATCAATTGCTCAGGAAAATGAAATAAGATCAATCTTACTATGGGTGAATATGTAATGAATAGCCCAATAATTTCTATACCCATGGGTGGTGCAAATGTTGTACCAGGAATCCAATGGTTACAATCATTAGGAATGGTGGCTTGTAATTTTCAAGAAGTTTTCATGAAATTTTCATTGGAAGCAAAATAAATTGAGTTAAGAGGTATCACAGGGAAACCCAGTAAGGTGATAAGATCTAATGGCATGAAAAAATTATTGAAAAAGGGGCATCAAGGTGTTATTTCACAACTATTCTCACTAGATGTTCAAACATTGAAGCCATCTATTCCTCAAGATCTCCAAAGGATCATTGATAAGCATTCCAAAGTATTTGAAGATATTCCCAAAGGTCTTCCACTCACTTGAAATCATGATCATGAAATTCACCTAATTCCTAGGAGTGTTCCTCCTAACATCAGGCCATACAGATACCCTTTCGCCTAAAAGAGTGAAATTGAGCTCATGGTTGAAGAAATGCTAGAGGTTGGCATTATTAGCCAAAGTTCTTACTCTACACCAGTAGTAATGCTATTCAAGAAAGATAGCTCATGGCATATGTGTCCAGATTATAGAAATATCAATAAGATCACTATTAAAGATAAGTTTTCCATTCCTATCATTGATGAATTGTTAGAAGAACTACATGGAGAAATCTATTTCACAAAACTGGATCTCCATTCAGGGTATCATCATATCAGAATGAAGGAAGAAGATATACCAAAAACAACATTCCAAACTCATGAAGGCCATTATGATTTTTTGGTCATGCCTTTTGGCCTTACAAACGCACCTTCCACATTCCAAGGGTTGATGAATTCCATTTTCAAGACCTTCCTTCAAAAATTTGTGTTAGTATTTTTTGATGATATACTAATCTATAGCAAGTCTTGGGAGGATCATGTGTGACATGTTTACAAGGTGCTACAACTACTAAAGGAGCAACAACTATATGCCAAACCATCCAAATGTTTATTTGGAGTAAAGGAGGTAGAGTATTTTGGTCATATTGTATCTCATGAAGGTGTCAAGGGAAACCCTAACAAGATTAAGGCCATGATGGATTGGCCGATTCCCAAAACATTAAAGAATCTTAGAGGATTTTTAGGTTTGACAGGTTACTACCACAAGTTTGTTCGAAACTATGGAAGAATAGCAACACCTTTAATGACACTAACTAAGAAGGATGCATTTTCATGGACTCCAAAGGAAACTAAATCTTTTCAACAACTTAAAGAGGTGATGCGTAAATCTCCTATCTTGACCACTCCAAACTTCACAAAAACCTTTATTGTGGAATTTGATGCCTCGGGAAATGGAATTGGTGTTGTCCTAATGCAAGAAGGAAGGCCCCTGGCTTTTGAAAGTCAATCACTCAAGGGAAAGGACTTACACAGACCCATTTATGAGAAAGAAATGATGGAAATACTACATGGTAGGCACTTCAAGGTCAAAACAGATCATGATAGTCTTAAATACTTCTTGGAACAAAAACTATGTTCAGAAGAACAACAAAAATGGGTAACCAAGATATTGGGTTATGATTTTGAAATCATCTATAAAAAGGGGAAGAAAAATGTTGTGGCAGATGCACTCTCAAGAAAGGATGAAGATGTTGAGGCCTTTCTTGGTGCTATCTCGATCATCCAACCCGATTGGATAATAGAAGCAAGGGATGAATGGAAGAATGATGAAAAAGTGTGGACTCTCATTCAAAGGTTGCATCAGGATTCCAGTGCATCAAATACATTTACATGGAAAAATGATTCACTATGGTGCAAAGATTTCTTATATTTATGTAAGAACTCCCAACTCAAACAAAAGGTACTATTGGAATCGCACACCTCTCAAGTAGGAGGGCACTCAGGATTTTTGAAAGCCTACCATAGAGTCAAGAAGGATTTTTTTTGGGATGGTCTTAAAACCAATGTTCAAAGGTTTGTGGTAGAATGTTTGGTTTGCCAACAAAATAAGGTGGAAACAATTAAGAGCCCAGGTCTTTTATATCCATTATCCATCCCAAGTAAGCATTGGGAGGAGGTTTCCATGGATTTCATCACAGGGTTACCAAAGTTTAAAGGAAAGAGTGTCATCATGGTGATTGTTGATAGACTGACCAAGTATGCACACTTTTGTGCACTCTCTCATACCTTCAAAGCTAGTATAGTTGCCACCACATTCATGGAGACAGTTCAAAAGCTACATGGCATCCCAAAGATTATTGTAAGTGACAGAGATCCCATCTTCACTGGACATTTTTGGACATAATTATTTTCTTGTTTGGGTACTCAATTTTCTCATAGCTCAAGTACGCACACTTTTGTGCACTCTCTCATCCCTTCAAAGCTAGTATAGGTGCCACCACATTCATGGATATAGTTCAAAAGCTACATGGAAGCCCAAAGATTATTGTAAGTGACAAAGATCCCATCTTCACTGGACATTTTTGGACATAATTATTTTCTTGTTTGGGTAATCAATTTTCTCATAGCTCATCCTATCATCCTCAATCTGATGGACAAACCAAGATAGTGAACAAATGTCTGGAAAGATACCTTCGTTGCTTTGTCTCTGATAAACAAACACAATGGGTCAAATGGTTACCCTTGGAAGAATAGTGGTATAACACTTCCTTTCATACTGCAACAAAAATGACACCATTTATGGCACTTTATGGATACCACCCTCCTTCCATCACTTCTTCTCTAAAATAAAAATCTAAGGTTCAAGCCGTGGAAGATCACATCAAGAATCAACAAAAATATCTCCAAATATTAAAGGACAACCTAACCATGGCACATAATCGCATGAAATAACAAGTAGATCAACATCGTAGTGAAATAAGTTTTGATGTAGGTGATTGGGTATTTTTAAGACTACAACCATACAAACAGATGTCCCTCAAGCAAGCCAAGAAGGATAATAAATTATCACAAAAGTAGTATGGCCCTTATAAGGTGTTGCAAAAGATTGGTACTATGGCATACAAGTTGGAGCTGCCTACATCTTCACGAGTACACCCAGTTTTCCATGTTTCATGCTTAAAGAAGGTTATAGGTGACAAGATCCCAGTTCAAACTATATTTTGAAAACTTAATGAAGAAGGAAAAAACATATTGGAGCCTAAAGCCATCACTCACACAAGAATTCGCCAGCTGAGGAATATATCCATTTCAGAGTATCTCATTAAATGGAGGAAACTACCGACTGAAGATTCCACTTGGGAAGATGAGTCTTTTATACAGAAGCATCCTGAGTTACTCAAGCTTTGCAGACAACACTTGTCTCAAGGGGAGGGGCATGTTAAGCCCTAATATTATCTCACTACCCCTTAATTGGGGTGTATTATATTAATAATGTTATTTTATTTATGTCAGCTTTAGGCCATTAGTTGTAATTATACCTCCTAGTCTCCTATATATACCAAGGAGACATTTTCATTTTGAATCATCTTGTACTTGAACATTTAAGTGGGGTAAAATGAGGTTTCCCCCTCGAAGAGGCTTATTATCTGAAATTATCTCATTTTCAAGGCATTGAGTACTCTTTCTGAGGTTTTTTTTATGCTATATTGATATTTGGTTCTTAACAAATTTCAACATGAAGTTATTGGAGAGATTGAACAAAATAGAAAAGAAATTGGATAAGGAGGGTGTCTCAAGAAAATATGGAAGTCACATGACTCCTAATGAGAAAACAAGAGCAAGGAGTGTTAGTAGACATCAACATCACTCCCTGAGGAATTCCAATAAGAGATCACATAGAAACTCAAGTCCATCCCTTGTCAGGAATCATAAGGGGTACGAGGTGGATGAACTACGAGGAGAGATGAACAAAATCAAACCTCCTACATTTGATGGTGAGTACAATAAGGATGAAGATGCAAAAACATGGTTGTTGGGCATGAGAAAGTATTTTCAATTCCATAATTATTCTTCTCATGCAGAAGGTAGAATTTATATCTATCAACTCAAGGGAAATGCATCCATGTGGTGGGATCAACTTGTGCAAGTGCAACACATTAAAGAGAAAAGTTTAACTTGGAGGTAATCTAAGAAGTATTTTGACAAGAAATACATGACTAAAAGATACCATGACAAGAAAATGAAAGAGTTCTTTGAACTCAAGCTTTGGAGTATGACCATTGATGAATATGAAATAAGGTTTTAATAATTGTTGAAGTATGTCTCTTTCATTGAGGATGAAATAGTTAAGATTCAAAGGTATTTGAGTGGATTTCCATCATTCATCAGTGAAAAAATAGATTATGATGATACCAAGACATTGGAGGAGACCATAAGGTGAGATAAATGCCTATATGATCAGAAAAACACAGGGCCAACTTTCCAAAAAGCTTAGGAATACAAAAATAAGTTCATGATGGATCAGAGGAAGAAGGGAGCTAAGACACCATTCTTCGTAAATAATACTCAAGGACAACCAACTTCTAGAGAACCCAGAAAAATTGAGATAGGGGGTCGAAGGACAAGGAAACCACCTATTCAATGTTGGGGTTGTACAGGAGATCATATGTTTAGAGATTGTCCCCACAAAGGTGAAAAAGTGAGGACTGTTCACAATGTACAACAAGCTAAAACAATGGAGGACATGGCCATAAATGTGCCTAGGATCAATGCAGCCCTAGACAACAAGAAAGCAAAGTATCAGTCACATATGATTTAAGAGGAAGGTATGATCAACATCCAAACCAATGCTATTTTAATTGATTCAGGGGCTAGTCATAGTTATATAGATCCTATGATCCATATTATTTTCGGCACGAAATGAGAGAAGAGATATAATAAAGAAATGCACAGAGATATTGCAGATATTAAATAATATAACAAAAATGTATCAGAGATGCAACCATAAACATAGATATACATTAATACATGATTTCTATGAATCAGAGAAATGTACACAGACTGTAAAAATACAGAGTGAAAGACTCGCTAGAATGGTGGCAGCTTATCTCTGAGAAGAGATGTGACGGCTACTCGCATTCGCAAGAAGATGATTACAATGAGGCTCTAAAGACCCTTTTACAATAAATGAGAATGTCAAAAGTCCTAGAAATACAAAAACCTAACCCTCGGAGATGAAGCACCAAAAGTCATGTGGGCCCCGTTTGGGTAAGTGAGCCCCGTTTGGGTAAGTGAGTACATCAACTTCACGGGGTCGTAGCTTTTGCACATGATCTCCGTTTTAGGCGTGTGATAGCTCGTTGGAAAGGTATTGTCAAGGATATTCATTTTGGTGGATCAATTATGCCTTAGAATATCATTTAGAACCTCTATCTCTAAAAATATTCATTTGTACCCTCAAAATGGCCCCAGAAGTTAAAACCTGCTAAAAATAGTAAATTGCTGAAATGGCCAGAAAATTATTTTGAGCCATTTGGAAAAGGTGGGTGGCCACCGATATCAACCTAGATCATCCTAAGATGGTGGAAAGTTTTCATTTGCAAAGAAGAAAGTATGGAAAATCTTGGTTGGTGAAGCTGGCTACTGGAGCCAAAATAAAAGTTAATGAGATGTTTAACTCATGTCTTATGGACATGAATGGACTGAATACCAAGGCATATTTGAACATCTTACCTTTAGGTTCTATGACTATGTAATTGGGATGGATTGGTTGTACCAGCATCATGCTATCCTCAACTATCATAACAAGACATTTAATTCCTTGGATGAGGAAGGGAAACTAAGGAAAGTGCAGGGAATTCCCAGGGCAGTAACCATCAGAGAAATTTCAGCATTGCATTTGAAGAAATGTTACAGAAAAGGGTGTCAAATATTTTTATCTCATATGGAAAAGACACCTAAAGATAAGGTGACAAATTCAGAATATTATGTAGTCTTGGAAGATTTTGAAGATGTGTTCCAGGAAGTCAGATCATTCATAGGCCTTGCAGGCTACTACATGAGATTTATTGAATGATTTTCAAAGATTTCACACCCAATCACTTCCTTGCAAAGAAAGGGTGTGAAGTTTCAATGGACATTGGATTTTGAAAAGAGTTTCTAGCACTCGAAAGAATTATTACCAAGTGTGCCAATACTAAGGATCACAGACCCAAATGAAGAATTCATTGTATGCATAGATGCATGCAAAGAAGGACTTGATGGAGTCCTCAATCAAAATGGGTTTTTTATATGCTATGAATGAAGGAAGTTGAATGAGCATGAAAGAAACTATGCCACTCATGATTTGGAGTTGGAAGCCATAGTGCATGCCTTGTGGAAATGGAGACAATACCTCATGGGGAAAAGGTTTGAGCTAAGAACAAACCATAATGGTATGAAATATTTATTTCATTAACCAAATCTAAAAGTTAGGCAAAGCAGATGGTTATAATTTTTAAGTGAATATGACTTTGATATAAAGCATATTAAGGGGAAAGAGAAAAATGTAGTTGATGCACTCAGCAGAAGAGTGCATGAATTGCATGCTACAACCATTATCATGTATCAATTAGATTTGAAACATAGAATTTTAGAGGCTACAAAATTTGATTTGCAATACAAGGAATTAGTGGCAAAATTATAGCAAGGTAATTTGCAATAGAAAATTGAAGAATACAAGCTAGATAATGATGAAATTCTTAGGTACAAGGGTAGAATTTATGTACTAAATTCTCAGCAATTGAAAAATCTGATATTGAGGGAAATGCATAATGTACCTTATGCTGGGCACCCAGGTTATCAGAAAACTATTGCAGTTGTCAAGAGAGAATATTATTGGCCAGGCATGAAGAAAAATGTTGTTGATTTTATTGCCAAATGTTTGGAATGTCAGAAGGTAAAGGTTGAGCATAGACATCCAACTGGTTTTCTATAACCATTACCCATTCCTGAGTGGAAATGGGAAGTTGTAACCATGGATTTCATCACCAAACTTCCCAGAACAAGAAAGCAACATGATTCTATCTTGGTAGTGGTGGATAAGCTTACTAAGGATGCCCATTTTATTCCAGTTAAGCTCACTCACAAGGAAACCAACATTGCCAGTGTTTATATGAGGGTAATTTCTAGGTTACATGGCATACCCGAGAAAATTATGTCTGACAGAGATCCAGAATTTACCTAAAATTTTTGGAAAGTATTATTTAATGCATTTGGAACAAATTTGAATTTTAGTACAGCATATCATCTAGAATCAAATGGACAAATAGAGAGGGTGAATCAAGTGATTGAAGACATGTTGAGGATGTATGTGATGGATAAACCATCAAAATGGGAATGCTACCTACACTTGGTAGAGTTCACTTATAACAATGGCTACCAAGCATATCTAAAGTTGATCCCATTCGAGACACTTTATGGCAGAAAGTGCAACAAACCAGTAAGTTGGGATAACCTAGAAGACAGAGCAATGGTTGGGCCATGTTTTCTCAGGGAAATGGAGGAGCAAATGATAAAAATAAAGAAAAATTTAAAGGCTTCCCAAGACAGGAAGAAAATATATGCTGATAAGGGAAGAAATCACAAGGAATTTAAAGTGGGAGACCATGTTTTTTTTAAAGTGAAAGCCAACAGAAGTTCCTTGAAGTTGGGAAATTGTTCAAAGTTGGCATCTTGTTATTGTGGGCCATTTGAAATCCTAGAGATGATTGGTCTAGTAGCCTATATGATTTCATTGCTTGCATCTATGTCTGTTCATAATGTATTCCATGTGTCATTTCTAAAGAAATATATACCTGATGCTAATCATGTCATTGATTGGAATGTGATTCAGGTGGAGCAAGAAGAAGATTTTCAAGTGCATCCAGTATGCATTCTGGACCGGAAAATCAAGAAGCTCCATAATTGAGCCATAGGGCTTGTAAATATCCAATGGACTTGGTACGGTACTAAGGATGCTACATGGGAGCATGAGGATTAAATGCAGGCAAAATACTCGCATATTTTTGAGGATTTTTGAAATTTTTGTTGTATATGTGTACATGATGCACTGAGGAAAATGCATAAATAAGGGGAGGGGATTGCAATATCCCTAGGTTGAACACAAAGGTGAATGTAAAATGAAAATGTACTTACATTGGTAAGTTGTTTGACATCATTTTTGTATGCACCTTTCATGGAAAAGTGGGCGTAGTACCTGCACAGTAAAATAAGGAAGATTGCACATTCCACGGTACCACGCACATCAACTTAAGTGTGTGTGATGTTGAGGCCAGGGAGCCTTTGTGTATATGTTGTGTTTTATAGGCTCGTGAACCAATTTTGGGATTATTAGGATGAAGATCCTAGATGTTAAAGGTTAGTGCGCTTATTTTTGTATATATGTCTCATCATTAATATAAAATACATCGATACGTGTAGACCAACCACGATCAAAGAGTATGGGGGGATAAACTCTACTAGTTAGGGAAAGGGAGGGGCTAAAATTCAAGGGAAAGGGCTAACCTAGGGAGCTTAAGACAAAAAGGAATATTATATTAATATTTCTTAAATAATAAAGTATGGATAATTATTTTATCCTAAGTTCCAAAGTTGGGGACAAGTGGGCCAAAGTAGCTCCCAACATGACAAGTGTCCATTTGGGGACATGCATACATATTATTAGGACTTAGTTCATTTTGGGGATTTTTTCCATCATTCTTACCATCATTCCTTCCATAATTCGGTCATCCAGTGAATCATCCATGAACATTCATGCACTCCTTGAGCTATATTATGTACCTTCATGTCACTATACCTGATCCCATATGTAGAGCCATACTTGTTTGTGTAGCTGGTTAGATGGGGAGCTAGACTGAAGAGGCGGGTTGTCAGGCCCGTGGTTTTTTGAAGAGGCGGGTTGTCAGGCCGATGATCAATTTCTCCCTGGATGAGATAATTTTAGGGAATTGATTTCCTCAAGGTGTTAAACTACCACTACAGGTCTCTGAGACTTCATATCCGTCCTGTTGTTGAAGCCCAGAAAGGAAGTGGGGCAGTCAAAGGACTATTGATTAGAGAAGGGGTACACTTCCTAGGGTGGGACAGGCATGTGGGGAATGAAGGACTGTAGGATGTTAGTTTGAGTTGGCACCTTTGACAAAGTCTTTCCTATTGTCTATGACCCATTAGCCTGGTTAGGAACCCTTTTACCCATGTGGAGTTTAGTCCCAGCTTGGGGTGACCCATTGTTAAGAGTGATGAGAAGTGTGTTCTAAGGATGGAAGGTTCTTGGAAGGTTTTCACGCAGTTGGTGATATTATTACCAGGATAAATTCCAATTGTGTGATAAAATTACATGTTTCATTGTTATTTACATGTTTATTTTATGGGTTATTCTATGTGTGGTTATAATTTTGTTTATATGTATGTGTAATGCTTGTTTATGATGCATGTATATGGTTACTATTATTTCGGTATGAATCCATGCATTTACATAATGTATTTGTCTATTTACATTTTATACATTTGTTTCCACAAGAGCTCTGTGTGTATATATTTTAATTGCACACAATTCGAAAATTCATGTGGCATAACTCAGTTGGATGTTGGGCATGTTACCATATGTTTCGTAGATAGAATGAAAGCATTCTCTGGAGTAGCATGGCCTGGTCTAGGTGGTCGAGAATGTTACAATCAACATCCACTAATACCAGTCAACAAATCCATCCTCATATGGAGTGTGATCAACCTACTTTACCCTTACAAGTTGTTGACTCTCCAACTTCACATGACATCCTATATTTTGAGTTACCTTCAGAAGAGACCATCCTGGATGTCATGGATTCCATAGATAATACAAAGGAAAATTAGAATCATCATGAATCCATCCTCTCTAGTTTGGAACCCATGAGAGTTGGCATGATGAGTCTTGATCCAAGACTAGGGACATTTGTTGAGGCATCCAATAGACATCTCGATATTGGTCCTTATGTTCCTTGGCTATATTTTTTAGAACTTGCCACTAAATTCTTTGCTTCCCATTATACTAAAGATTTATGTTTTGTACCTCCTTCATGTCTTGATCGGAATCATCAAGGATATATACCCTAGCTGACGAAACCACTCAAGATGCATATCTTTGTTTGTAGATATTCATTCCTATGTGGCATCGCCTCGACATGGTAAATGATATGATTCCAACGTCAACTTGTCGAGTGAAATATATGCTATCTATTTTGACAATAAATTGTCAACCCGAGGCTTGTAGGCTTTGAGGTGATAGCATTGTATGTGCAGGTGTAGAGCTCCAATCTAGCATATCCTAGCCTAATCCAATGCTAATAAACTCAAATAATGAAGAGCTTTACTTTAAATTTAATGAGTAATTTACAACTAGCAATGATAAATTCATTATTCTAAGTGAAAAAATATTGAATACAAGAAAACTATCTTTCTTTAAAAGCAACCTATGTTCATGGGAAATGAACTCATAAATAAAACTATTGTTAAAAAACAATTCTTTATAGTGAACTCTATTCTTAAAGAACCTCTTCAAAAACTCACAATTACTCAGAATTAACATAGTCTATAAACTTTGTACAAAAAGATTTTAAATCAACTCTTATCCTATCACTCTAATGATGGAAATAAAGTTAACCATTTATGCAAATCTATAAACTCATAACTAGTACTAATTAAAAATCATAACTCAAAATTATAACCAGGATATAATTAAAAAAAAATAATAATTCAAAATCAACTTTGATCCTAGCATTCTAATGCTGAAAATAAAGTGAAAAGTTCATATAAACCTACAATAAGTAATTGGCCTAATTTAATAAAGTAGATGTGGCTAAAAGAAAGAATGCATAAGTAACCAAACTATGGAATGATTTGCAATTTTATAAACATAAATAGGGAGCTAGGAGTAAACAACTTTTAAGAAAATGAATTACAACCTACAAGCAAGATATTAGGAATCTAAATAAAAACAAGTAAACATGGACTCTGTCTAAATTGCTATTGTGCAGGGTGATTTACAACTTATGGAAAAGAGACACGATGATATAATTAAACAATTTATAAGATGATAAACTACAAACTGCAATCAAAATGTTAGGAATCAAAATATAAACAAGTAAATATGGACGTCCACACATGCTCTGTGATACAGACAAAATTTAGGAAGTGAGTTGCAAGTTAGAAGACATATACAATGACACGATTTAAACAAACAATTCAAAATTAAAGAGATATACACATTGATATGAATTAAAAAAACAATTCAAAATTGAAGAGATATGAAAGGAAAATATAAAGATGCAAATACATACTGATATGAGCAACTACCTAGACCATTGGTGGTCCCACCATAAGGTCATGGCGCTACTTCACTAGAAAAATGAAGTCATAGAATTAACACAACATTGGTATTGATCATTAAAAATAGAGTTTACAACCAATTTGAAGATAATGTCTTTGTATATCAATAAACATTTGTGTCCCTTCATGGTACATGAAGCCATCATTTATATATTTATATAGGGCTTGAGAGGTTGACCACTGGAAGGGTCAAAACTCTCGAAAAAAAAAACCATAAAATTCTATTAATAGAAAGCATCTTGCCCAACATCCTCGTGCACACAAAATAGTAACCGCTGCAACCACCCAAGTCTGAATGTGATGAGATCCATATCGGAAGGCTGTGAGTGGGTGCAAAACCCATGTTCCCAATTCTCCCATCGAAGCCCGTTGATGTGCTAACCGCCAACTCCACTGTGCTATGAGTGTCAGATCGAGTTTCGGATGGAGTGTTGCATGGAGTACCAGATCAAGGGTTGGAGGGCCACATCGAGGACCACAGACTTCTATCAATATGTCCACAATTTTAGGAAACAGACCATGTGTGACCTAATTGGGCATATTAGGCATAAAACCCATGTTCCATATTTTTCTGATTCAATGTCATCCTCCAAAAAATTGAGCTCGAAGTTCACTACCTGGAAAATGGTTGGATGAAGGTTTGGATGAAGGTATGG
This sequence comes from Picea engelmannii, assembly GCA_009831015.1. Taxonomy (NCBI): domain Eukaryota; kingdom Viridiplantae; phylum Streptophyta; class Pinopsida; order Pinales; family Pinaceae; genus Picea; species Picea engelmannii. The sequence continues at coordinate 1,626,255 of ML781739.1, forward strand.
ATGGAGGTCTAGATGGAGGTCCGGACAAAGGACTATATGGAGGGTTGGATCGTGTTTTTTTCATGTTGAAAGAAAACAAGAAATGTTAAGAAATCGTAATCACTTAATGGAAGATAAATTAACATAAAAGCATTACAAAACACAGATTACACGTACCCCATATTGTTCCATGGAAAATTGATGCACAAAACCTAGTAATACCTTCGAAAAGATATAAATAAAAGAATAAAATATATGAATTCCATGTGCAAAAAAGGTGTTAAGAACCAAACATCAATATAGCATAGAAAAACCTCAAGAAAAGTACTCAACGCCTTGAAAAAGAGATAATATCAGATAATAAGCCTCTTCGAGGGGGCAACCTCCTTTTACCCCACTTAAATGTTCAAGTACA
>ML781739.1:1649822-1706629 GCA_009831015.1 Picea engelmannii
GTGTGCATCTTGGAGATAGTTATAGCTCCTGCACAGGATGTCAAACTCAAAAAGAAAGACATCAGGGTCCTCACTATTTTTCCCATGGAAAGTTGGCAGTGCTGACAGTGGGATATTTTTCATGGTGACATTCTGGACTAAGTTTAAAATAGGAAATCCAAAGGTGGTTTCTGATGCTACTTCATTCTCTGCTTGTTCTTCACCTTCATTTTCAATATAAAGTTCCTCATGTAAGTTTCTCCCTCTGTCTCCCATGGTAAAAGGATTACCAAGAATTGTATATACAATCTGGTCTTTCTTTGGTGAGGGTGTGAAATCCCGCCTTTCTGGATTCTTTTTGTCAAAAGTTTTATCTCCTATTGGTCTTTTTGAGGATCCTATGGCCTTTGATCCCACAGTTGTGGTTGTTGGCTGAGAAACTATAAAGTTAGGGTTCCTAATAAGAGATTGTATTTTCTCCGGATCAACTGTGTCATCTAGGGATGGATCACCAAGGTTTTGAGTTTGTTGATATATGGTGCTTCCTGGTTCTAGGATTTGTTCCACTCTTTCCTCAGCCAGAATTTCAGTTTCAATTTCTTTTGCTTTTTGGGTGGAGGTTTCTTCTTCTTTTTGGGGTTTTGTATTTTTTATAAATCTACCTCTAGGATCCCTATTTCTCATGAAATCATATTAAAATGAAATGAAAGACTAAGATTGAGTTTCAGAGTACCTGTGATAACTGATATGTCGGTTTTCACGCTTTGTGTTTCCACAGCTGCTCTTACTATCAACCTGCTAACACACCAAACCAAGCTAAGTGAAGTCTAAAACTAATCAAAACAACTGTCTTCTTACCTTTTAAACAGCTCCCCAGCAACGGCGCCAAAAATGTCAGGCTGCTAAATTGAAGCTTTTAAGTGACCTGAAACACTAAATTGTCAAACCAGGGTTGGTAAACTTCGAGATGATACACAGTATGTGCAGGCAAGCATCTAGTCTTTATTTGAATGCTATCCTAAGAATAAAACACACACCTATTCTGAGAACTTGAATTTTAATGACTAACTTAAAACTGAGCATTTCCTATCTAAATTATCAACAAAAAAAAACAGTCTTGTACTTCGATGCTGGTACTGCTATTTCTATTCAAAAGCGTAGTTCTACAGAATCACTCTACCTCTATGTTCAACCATCTACCATCAGCATTTTCTTTTAAGTCATGACACACAGGGTATTGTCGAAACTGCATTCATTCTGAGCATCCAAAACAAATCTAATGCTATCTACAGGAAAACAGAGTATTATGCTACTAACTGGTACTAGGAGCTCCTTTTGTTCTAACTGTAACCTAACTGTTCTAAGAACGCAAAGAAACTACTATCTAACAAAACAAAGTGCATACTAATTCTAATTTATGTTCGAAGTGTAAGTGAAAAGCCAAACAATCATATCCATATGCTAACCCTACAGGCATCAGTACTGCGTTTAACATTCACCAACATAAAAAGATAACAGTCTGGAGATTGAGTCTCTTGAGGAACGAATAAACACGATTCTGAAACTTTTAAACTGTCGTGTAAGCAAGCATTGACACACTGTAATGAACTGAAACTATGATAAGCCAAAGCTAAATCTGTGAACAATACGCTACCTCTAATGCAAGTTCTAAGATATTGAAATGAGCGAAAGCTATAACAACACAAACTAAACCTATTGCAAATTAAGGCAGCGACTTGCACCAGTTTGGCGGGCCCAACCAAACAGCACAAACACTGTGGAAAATGACCAGAGCCGACTAGATCATACGATGCAGATATAGTGTAACTCCACGCTTCATTAACTCATCAAAACAGTATTCAGATCATATGACAGTCAAAATATACGCAACAACAGATTGTATTCAATACATAAGTTCATAGCATAGTCCAATAACAACAACAAAACGACCACAGTAATAGTAACAACAGTAGTAGTAACAGTCGTAACCCGTTCTCAGCAGTGATCCCGGGTTCTAATAGAAGTCTCATTGTTCATAACAGTCGAATAACAAAGATTCCTAAAACAAACGGATCCCTAATCTGAGAATAATTGTGGAATCAGTTAAAACGTATATCACATCTTCGTGACACGTAGTGTCATGAAGTGTGAATGGTGAAGAGTAGTCGATCCAGGTTTATCATTATGCTCTCGAGTGCTCTCTGGCGATGACTCCAGTTGGCCTGTGAACCTTTCTGTCCTTCATTCGAACCATAACGCACACCATAATGCACAACTCTCGAACGGCTCCACTGGTTCCTCCACAGGTGCGGGTTGGTACCTGGTACTGACATCCTATTCCAAAAATAGCAGTGGTACCTAACCGAAGTGATATTAGTCAATTATCAATTTAGAACATTAAAGTGCATAAAAATAGCTTGAAATGCAAAGATACCTTATGTGACCCCTTTTGCATGGTAGAGGGATGTTAAGTATGTCAAAATGAGGTCAAAAGGGTGGTACTGGCATATGAATGGAGGTCTGTAGTATATAATATAGGAAAAGATCATGGTCAAAACTGGGGACCAACAGAAACAAGATCGAAAATCACATGGAGTGGGCATGAATGTTTCAGATGTGATCTGGATATGATCTGGATGTGAACTGATTTTGGCCCGAGATGTCAGTGGTGAAGCTGTAGCCATTGGAAGTATAGTTAGGCAGTTACATTTTCAAAGGGATTGACCGAGGAATAGGAAACAAATTCTAATCATGATTGCATATCCACAAGTCGATATCCAAATACATCGTCACCAATTAATTCACAATCAGTCTAGATCCTGAGCGATAGGCCATTTCAATAAAAATCATTTCCATTAATGAATTGGATGCGGCCACTCCGGATTTCTTTGCACAAATGATAATGCCTAAGATGAATAATTTCTTAATGACTCCCGAGAAAAATGAAGAAAATGCATCCGAAATTATGCCCATGATTTTACTTCTAAATTCACAATGGCGAACATTGCAATTTTCACAAATTGATGAAGACTCGGTCGTATGCCAAGGATGGCTCGCCATTTGTTTTTTCTGCTTGGGATGACTTGAACAAGTGATCTATGATTGGCTTAATCTCCATCTATATAGGCGATGATTCAGGTTTTATGTATTTAATTTTTATTATTGGCTGGAGAATATCCGTGGGGATCCAAGTTCCTTACAGTTTTTGCAATTGTTTGTACTTCCTAAATCACTGCAATTTCGCGTCAATTCAGAATCCCCCGACAAGATGCCTCATGAAAAAAAATTCTTCCAACGTTCATTTTCCTACTGTGGGTGTGGTGATTTGGGCAATCCCTTGCTCAATGGAACAATTGATGGGTTTCTCAAAATTGTAACAATGGACGCTTCACAAGTTCTTGTTGAAGAGACTTGGCTCGCATGGACATATATTTTCTCTTAGTTAGAATGATATGAAGATTTGGCAATCCTCACGTTCTATGTGTTCACTAGTTACAGGTTTAATCTGATCGGTAAGATCAATCCTGTAGGTGTATCCCTGACTGAAATGAAAGCAATCCCATGTCAGCGATTCCTTTTATCCCTGCAAGAATGGACAAATAATCTGCTCGATTCCTTGCTATGGTTTGACATATTAGAGAATGAGCAGAGAAAATCATGTTGGGAGAAGGCGATTCAAAAAAAAAATGGGCCCGACACTTTGAGAACTTGAATGGAGGCTTTCCTTGTGCTCCAACTCAACTCACATTATATACGGCTTTATCACCTTTCTTCTAAACGATTCAAATACCTCATGCGAATGATGAGAGGCCATTTAACTCGTAGCATCTGGGAGGTTGGGACCTATTTTAGTTGATATCCCAGAAGGGTTTTCAGCTGTAGATGATTGTTCAAGATTGGAAAAATGAAATAAAAATCTCATGGCTATATGGAACGACTCCCAAGACCCCACAGATTTCTCAGTTAGAACCGATCATGTGCAAGTTGTTGATACGATTTCATCCTGTGCTTCTGTGTCTACTGTCTGTTGCTCAAATCCTGTTGGAAATTCCTTATATGATGATGAAAGGTCATCAGTTTACATGAATCAGGGAACTCAACGAATGATGTGAACTCATTAAATGTTGGGACCTCAACATTGCTAACAGAAAGGGTATTTGGACCCTCGACACCTATGGATGAGTTTCTAGGAGATACCTGTGAAGCAATTGAAAAGCCTGTAAGGTCTGTGAGCATTGATCAGGCCACTGAAAATTTAAAAGAAAATTATGATTAAGTGGCTCAGTAATCAGTCAAGTAAATATGGAATTAGATGCAACCATCAAATATTTCAAGATACAAAGACATTGGCAACAATGTTCCCGACTTGGGTAGCTCATCATTATGAGAATCAAACCAACAATATTTATAACTCTGAATTAACTTCAACAGATCTGTCTTTATTTGATGTGAATCATCAACAATCCAATGGCATTGTCATTTTTGTGGGAATTTGTGAATCAAACAATCTTATTCCAAACTTACCAACAGCTGGGAACTAAAAGGTGAGGTATTATCTTTGCTTATTGTTTGGGCTAGACGTAGTGATGGCAAAGTAATGGTGAAATTATGAAGGAGAATTTGTTCAGGATTCCATTTGATTGGTAAGATCGATGATGAAGTAGGGTAGCAGCCATTCTCGAGGTGAATCTATGGAAATTCACCAGGTGCTTACTCAATTCAAGACCATAAAAAAAAATGTTCTTTGTCACCATGAACAAGGAGAAGTATTCACAGCATAAGGGTATGCCAGACCTATAGGAAAGGTCGTTGTTTTTATTACAACTTCTGGTCCTAGTGCCACCAACTTGGTAAGTTGTCTTGCAGATGCATTGTTTGAAAACAATCATTTACGTTGCCTTCACGCAAGTCCAACTTGAGTTCTGGGTTCCTGAAAACTATTTGTTGTGATCAAGTTTGATTTCCATAATTTGCATTTTATTTTTAACTGGAGAATCATTTGGGTCATGATTTTTTGTGCATGCTTTCTTTTGGATGAATATCTGCATTACCATTGATCTAACTAGAACACTTGGATCACCATTGAAATAAAATAGATTTCTTTGTTGTTTTTTCTACACAATTATTTATTTGTTTATTTTGTTTTTCTTTAAACAAATAAATAAATAAATAAAATACAAAAAATATATATAGTTCTTTTAAACCAAACATAATAACAACAAACAAACATAAAAATTGGAAAAATATATAAAAATTCCAAATGGGAGTTTTAAAACATTCTTGAAAACAATAATAAATTCATGTTTTCATGTTTAACATTCATTTTTTTTTATGTAGTCACTTTGGCGGCAATCAATGTCGAAGCGAATAAGTGCGAACAACATGTATAATTGTATTTATTTTCTATCTCAATCAGCTCGCATTTGTACTTATCTCTTGCATTTTATGTTTTGTGATGCTCTCATGAAGTTTTGATTGCAGGATTAGTACTAAATATTGATTGCAGGGATAGGACGCTCATTTTCTATGCCACAATAATCTTTAAGAAAACCATGTTTGCTAGATAGCTTGAAGGAGTTGTTACTCAACAACAGTTGTTACACATCTTGATGTTTGTTGTTACACAACAAATTTTTGCACATCTTGATGTTTGTTGTTACACATCGGCCATGGTAATGCACCATGTTGCGATGCCCATACTTCCGCATTTTGCCCAATTTCATGTTGTAACACTGTCCCATTTCTCCTTCAAATCCAATTGGTCATGTTGTACAACTATCCCTATGCTTGAAGCCATCTTCCATTGCCTTAACGTTCATGCTTTCACACACCTATTTTTATTAATTGCATACATTCGTTTATCTTTTTCAGTACCTTTTTTCCTTTCGAATTTTCCTTCTGAATAAAACAAACCCTCTTTCCATGATTACATTTCCTTACCCTAAACCTTGTTACAACTGAGATATTTACATTTATAGTCCTACCAATATTTTTATAAACTCACATTGACTAATGTGGGATTCCTTATGGCCCACTTTTCAACAGTCTTGCCCCATCAACCTTGACACCTTATATGGGATATAGACTAGAGTTCCTTTTTGAGTACCTTGAGGCTTGCATGCCTTAATGGAAATTTTTCTCGTTGACGATCATGGGAATACATCAATGTCCGTTGATCATTAGATATTGAAAGTGGCTCGACATCAGCCCATCTATCTGCACTTTGAAATATGTACTCAGGTACCTTGACACTCATTAACATCACTGGTGAGTTTGTCTCACATTGGTTAATGAAATTCATCAATGGTCGTTAATCCAATGATTTTTCTTCATGCTTGACATCGATAGCTTCATTTGCATGATGAGCATTGTACCATCAGTTTTGTAGAAGGTGAAGAATATACACTTTTTCATGATCCCCTCAGCAGTTGCAATAGTTTGATTTTGTATCTATGAGAGTACCACAGTTCCATATTCTCTGCCTTCCACATTTCTCATGATTCAACAGTAACAGTTCAGATTCCTTCACTTCCCATGATCCAGTTACAGCAGCAACAACATCAACAGTTCCATTTTTCTGATCTTCCAGTAGTGACACCTTCCATCTTCCATTAGTTATATTCAGACATTCTTTTCTCTGGCAGTTACAACAGTTGCAGGTAGAGCATCAATCACATTTTCTTGATCTAGCAGCCACAATAGCTACATCTACTTTTTGGGTAAGTGAAGGTATGTTCTTTTCTAATCTTTAATGACACAATTCCTTATATGCCGACTTGAATATTTTGGAAAATTTCCTCGCCATGCTCTCTTTCCTTACATGACCTACACTAAGTTGCATGAGGGCATGCAACCGATTTAGTTGGGGGAGGAGGGGGGGATATATTCACTACCAGTGTTCCATTTTTCCACTATTATCACTCCATTTTTCCATCTCATATATTGTTCACTAACATTTCTTTTCCAACGACACTTTGTTGCATTTCTATTGATATACATATTGGCATGATTCATAAAGATAAAGAAAAGTCTTTCTTATACTCATCAATGCTCTCTTATGAACATTGATAGAATATTATTTTTAGTAAAGTACATGGCTAAATTATTGCAGAAAGAAAATCAATAAGTGAAATGAATGTTGTTAACACAAGAACCAACATATCTTGTATTCATGGTTTTCACACAAGAACCAACCATAAGAAAAATTCACATGTTGTTACACATATTTCACATATTGTTACTCTTGTATCGCATACCCTGGAAGCATTCCTTGTTAAAAGAACATCATCAATCAAAGCCATAGTTTGAATGCCAAAAGATCTTAAGAATGTCCATGCATGGTTGCATGAGGACATGCATCAAGTTGAGTTGGGGGGCATGTTGGGCCTTATAAATGTCACATTTATATTCTCGTTTTCCTTCACTATTCCTTACATTTCATCATCCCATTAACCTTCCATCATGATACCATTTCCATAATGATACTTGGGTTTCTCCTTATTATTTTCCATTGTATTAATTTTAGTATTATAAGTGAATTTATGATTAAATATTAAAAAAATGACATATTTTCATTATATATCAAGGTGGGATGAGTTTGATGATGTGTGCAGGCATATTTGAAGATTCCAGCAAAGTCAAAGTTCACCACCTATCCTCAAATTCGAATTACATCTTCAAAATTTGAAGATTTGAAAGAGATTTGAAGATAATCATTTAAGCTAACTTCAAGGAGAAGATCATGGAGATCTAGATAGGATATCTTATCCAAGATATGTGTGGGGGATTTGAAGGAATAAGTTGAGAGAATAGTGGATCTGTCATTATGACACTCATGTATATAAGAGAGTGTTCTCTCTTAACTTGGGGCATAATCATGTCATTCTGGGGGTGAGACATCATGTAATGGATAATTTGGGAAGTTGGAGTTAGAGATGAGAGATTAGACTTATATAAGCTTGAAGTCTTAGGAGTGGATTCTTGGCTTTGATTCTTAGCTTTGTTATTCTTTCATGCTTTTTCATTTGACTCTTGTAATATAAATTGATATTGATATATTGTGTGAGCTCCCATCTATTAGTTTTCGTTCAACTCTTCACATGTTGTATTATTTTTCCCTTATGCAATTTCAATGCTTTCCTAGATTAATTTCATTTCAGTAGTGTAGATTAGATTAATTCCACTTCAGTCTTGCATATATAGTGCATGTGATTCGTAAGCCTACGAACCTCCGATTGACAAATTAATGGTTGGGAAAATACTACAACAGAATTAAACGACAATATTTCCTGCTAATAGTAGGATCCCATATGATCAACTTTAGCTCATCATTTCCCCATTGATATTTGTACATATATCTAGGATCCATCCTTAGATGTGGTTCCTCAGATTTGATTAAATCAATTTTGATGTACTCGGAGCCCTTAGTTCAAGTTTCCCTTAAATTAGATCATTTCATATATTTATATCCCCATTCGTATTCAGTAGAGATTCTTAGGTTGATTACATCCCCCTTCACCCTGAGTAGGGGCATCAGTTTGTATGTACCTATATTATGTTATAAACCTAGTTCTTTTTCCTAGGAACATGTATATGGAACTATTCATATTATTACATTGTACTCTATCCCTATTTTCCTAGTACTGTATTATATTTGAGAACACATGTTGTCTCACTAGTTCATCATTGTTATGAAAGGGAACACTATTTTAATTATTATCATGAGTTACTTCAATGAGTATGTGTATGCCTAACTCATCCCTACTGATATCATGTGACTCAACACCTTGTATCTATCTTATTGATAGGTAGTCCTCTTCGACCTCTTCTACTAGGGATTTTTTTTCCCATGCTACTTTTGTCTCTTCTCAGCTACTTCATCCATCAGTAAAATAAAACTATAATGTATGTTGGTCATACTATATGTTATTAATCTCATACATTAGGGGGCATATGCTATCACTTAAAATTGGACCACCTAGACAAAAATTCTACATGAACTAGAATGCACTAGCAATAGTAAGGATACGATGAAATACATCCCACTTTTACACCATGTCCCATTAATTTAACTTATAGGAACCCCTTTTATGAAGTAAATTTCATTTAATCAAGTCATGAAACCCCTTTTTATGACCTTTCCATATTAATTTTAATTAAAAAATAAAAATAATGAGAGAAAATTCAAAAAATTTCTTATAGAAGTAAGAGGGTTTACCCCCCCATCTCATCATCTCACTCATTTTTTACTTAGACATTCTTTCTCTCTACTCTCTTCATTTTGGGTGTCTTTTCCATTGGATTTTATCCATAGTTCATAAAACCCTAGTTTCTTGAGGATCCTTTTCATGTTGAAACCATCATATACAACCACTAGTAGAGGAGAGAGTAGCCACAGACTTAGGGAACCAAAATAACCCTCCCAAGGAGAGGCCACAAGAATATCAACATATTCAAGGGTTTTCTCCATAGGTGATGTTGTAAATCTTTGTCATTTGGGTAATGGATTATTCATTTATTCTTTGATGTATTTGTTTTTCTTTCTCCTTCCTTTGTTTCATTTCATTTATATCTTGAATAATAACATAGATCTAAGAGTAAATATGTCCATTTAAAACTAGGTTCTTTAGTTTTTCTAACATTTTTTCTATTATCTTGAAGAAACCACAAGATTTGAAAATTTGTTAACCCCTGTTGGAGATTTTCACCAACATAATGGTTGAAAAATTAGAACCTAAGGGTCAAGTTAGATCCCAAATAAGAAACAATGACAAAACCTAGATTTATGTAAGATGATGATGAATATGATATTGATCATTTGGAGTGGTTGGGGATGAAAATCAAGATTATATAACTCCTTTTGTTGAATGTTTTTACTATTAAGATGGAATTTTTAAGTGGTTGACATCTCTTAATGAATATACTAGATTGGAAACTAAATGGGATGTATTTGAATATTTTTTCTAAAATAAATGGATCAAGGACAAGAAAGTGAAGGAAATGAAAAAATTCAAGATGAGTTAAAATAATAAAATAATAAAATAGTTCTTAGGGAACTCATTAATGTTGTTCATAAATTAAAACAACAAAATAGGAGCAAAGGAAAGTAGGAAAATCATGAATCAAGGAAATAATTGAGAAATAAAGATGAATAAATTAAAAGGTTCCACAAGAATAATCAATACCTTGTTAATGATGTTAAGAATACGAAAACCCAGATGCAAGATTTTGAATAAGAGAATAAGGATGAATATATTATTATAAAAGTTGAAGAGAATACTATCACATGACCTGAAGATGATATTTGCAAGAAGTTTGAAGGATCCCTAAGTACTAATAAAGTAAAATCATAAATTCAATCTGAAATTAAATAAGAACATAAAAACTTGATGGATCACAACACATTTTAATGTTCAAAAGGAGGAAGAGCACAAGATTTAGGAAGGTCACCAAAAACACTTGAAGAAGGTGAACTCTATCTTTAGGATACACATGTAAAATATTATGGTATTATCTCAAAGTCTTGAGTAATCAAAGAAAAAATAGAGGATAGAGGATTCCAATGTCTCTAAAAATAAAATTATTGATGTTGGTGTGCATAATGAAGAAAAATTGTCATAGGTGATATCAAGACCTTCATTATCAAGAAATTATCCAACAAATATTAGAAAATTGAAATCAACAATACCAAGGAAGAAGATGGGATAATTAACAATATTCATGGAACAAGGAATCAAAGAACCATGATTTATAAACCTATCATCAAATACCAATGACTACAACAAATTGAAGAAGTTACAACAACAACAGATGGAACCAAAGGAAAGAAAATTATGTAATGATTAGATATCAAAGTTTAATACTAAAAACAATTGAATTTGGATGGATGGATCATGAAAAGTGGTAATGAGAGAGAAAACATATAAGGAAATTGTATTACCTATGTTCATCACATGTAGATCATTTTAGGAACTTTTCAAATAAGTGTAATATGATATGACCCTAAAAGGGGAATATATGGGGTTAATGTTTATGTAAAGGGGTAAGTGTATATAGAAGTTAATATAGTCATTATTAATATTTGAACATACGATTTGAATCTATGAATGTATCAACGGATTATTTGGAGGGGTTCACATATTTTATAAGTTATAATATAACTTTCTCTATTATTTCTTGGGGAGTTGTGCTCCATCTTCACATTTTGTATACATTGTGTGTACTCTAGTTTATTATGTTGTTTTAAATATTTGGTACATAACATTAATCTGCTAAATATACTTGAAATGTTATTAATACCAAGTGCATAACCAACCATTTATCATGTGGTCAGTTAGTAAAACTATGAAATAGTCCATGGGTTCATTAGATATTAAAGAGTATCCTTAATTTGGTTAGATATCAAAGAATACTTTCCAAAAAAAAAAAAATATTCCCATAATATATTTCCATGTTAAAACTCCCTATTTTTACTAAATATCCTAGGAAATCATTTTTCGTGAAATTTGTAATATCCATTTTAATTTTCACCCATAATATGGTGACATGGAACTATCTTTATAATCCATGGATGCATATTATGCAATCTGAAGGATTACCTTTTTCCTTTTATTTTTCCTCATTTTAATTTAACCAACTAATTGATTGGAGATTAATAGATATTTTATCAACACAAAATTCTTTTCGTCATCTAATGAGGTTAAAATGGTCCATGTTACCCAAATCATGCCTCCTCTTCTCTTTCAGAAAGTTGAAACTTAACAAAGAGACTAGAAGTAAGAAAGTTAGGTTTTGAATCATTAGCATATCAATGTCTACATCACACTACTTATTGGGTGTGAGAAAATAATTTCTAGAAACTACATGCACAAATTTCTATCACCATTTATTTATTTCTACCTAATTGGGATTCATTACAAAGTCCTTCAACCCAAGATATTTTTCATGTCTTGGTAAAATAATTCATTTTGAAAGGTCGTAGATTGATGGATAAACACATGCAACGACTCAATATGGAATATTTAAGGGATATGTTGATATTTTAATGCTCAAACAACTATATAAAATATTGTAGAATTGAGAGCTTCCTTTGTCATAAAGAGGGTTCTGGGCATCAAATAATGAAGATAAATAATATCATCCAAGGAGAATGAATACATCATTTTGGATATTGAAGGGTTTGTTATAACATACGTAGTTTTAATCCTCACAAATTATAATGTAATTGTATAAATTTGATTTAGGCTAATGAGTCGGTATGTTTTGGGTGTCAGAGATCCCATATTGATTAAATGGTCGAGGGCCAAACTATGTATTATGTACTTGAAATTAATAATAAAATTAGTAATTTCCAGCTGCGATACGAGATAGATGAAAATGATGGGGCACTATAATTCCATAAGAGAGAGGGGTCTAAGGGGAAAATATCCATGGGTATTAATCCAACCCACTTTCCTGAAATTGTTATCATTGTGTAAACCTTCTATTTATTATTGAGCATTCGTAAAGCTATGTTTTAATAATAGGGGTGATCATTTCACCATATACAATATCTCAATATTGTCACCCAAACATAGGCACAAATGCCACCCTCAAGCACCTTAACCTTGACAGAGAGATTAATTATGCAAGAAAACCCTAGAACCAGTAGCCAACCAAGGTAGCATACCGCTCTCTAGGGCTGTCATATGAAGGAGAAATTACAAACCATAACCAAAGATAAAGTCCAAGCGAAAACTGAAAATTCTAATTGCAACAGTTGCAGCTGAAGGTCCTGTCCAAACTTGTGCACCACTGGTCTTATGCAGTTGTGGGAGATAGGATGACAAATGAGCTCTAGCGCCCTCTTATTTATAATCCTCCAAGTGACCTAACTAGGTCGACTTCTACTTCTAGAGGCTAATAACTCAATAATAAATATTCTCTTGAGATGACTTGCCTCCTAGGGTTATTATCCAACATTTTAGGGTTTATCTTGCTTCCCAAACTATTCTACTCTTTTCAGGGTTATATGTAGAGGTTAATACCTCCTGCAGCTACCATAATGGGAGGTTCATCCTTTATACACATCCAACTTGTTATATGATGTAGGAGCATCGCCAACAACAAGCAAGACAATGTGGAAGCAAAAGGCAGTTGGAGAAGTGCCAGCGTAGATTTTGAATTTCCCTTGGATTTGATGCGTGAACATAAATGGGGCAATTTAATGAAGGCACACCTGTAAAATGTAAATGGACCTTGAGCGATTTTCTCTAATCCTTAGTAGGTAGAAGGCATTTATAGTAGTTAATGCAAGTAGGTAGAAATGAATGTGTAGATTAGATAGTTTTAGAGTGCAAGAGGGAAACATGATATCGACACCCTCATTGTGTATTGTAACATTAGCATGAAGAAGCAGCATTGTTGAAAAGAGTAAGAGCATGCAGAGAGTTGTGTAAGAACACCCATGTACAGATATTTGGATTAATAGAAAGAGTTTGATTCAAATTCATGGTTTCGTGTTTGTTCTCTGTGTATTGATGTTAAATGATATGCTCATGAATGTTTGCTTCCTGTTACACATTTGCTTTATATGTTGTGTATATGATTTCATGTTTTGAGTTTGAAGTCTGAAAGGAAGTAGGAATGAGTTTCAATTGATTCTCTATCTGAACAAGGATTCCTGCAAGGAGTGCAGTTGAATTGTCTGCAAGGAGTGCATTGGCAAAGGGTTCAGATAGGATAGTTTTTGTTCTTGTTCATTCAGAAGTGAAATCAGGCACAGGAGCCGTGCAAGGAGTGCGTAGGCCAAGTGAAGTCTCAGAGTTGTGAACCTAAGTGAAGGGTTGAGAGACTTTTGCTACAGGTGTGCGCAGGGTTGAAGGAAATTCAGCACTTGGAAGTGTCTGAAGGTTGTCGTAAGGAGTGCGTGCAAGATTCTTCTCTAAGACTCAGAGTTGGGAAAGCTCAAAGGAGTTTGACCTTCGAAGGAGTTGAAGGAAGGCATAGTGACGAGGGACTATAGGAGGAAGAGTTTCAAGGAAAGAAGAACCTTGGTTAGTTGTGCAGAGATTCTCAGAGGAGGAACGGATAGTCAGAATTCTCAGTGGAGAAATCCATGACGTCCCGTGAGCCATTAGATGTCAAGAAGGAGAAAGGGAGATACAACGAGTATTCTGTAAAGGTTCAAAAATCAGGAGGGCCAGGACCAGAGATCCGAGCCATAAGGGTCGTTGGATTTACATGTGGATTTTAATATCGGGGTTTCGTAGGTTGAAGTCCCATAAACTTGGCAACAGGAATCATGATATCACAAAACATGAAATCCCGAAAGCTAGGAGCATGAATTGGGACCATAGGAGTTAGAGAGGTGGAAAGGTGGCACACCATTTTGGAGTTTTGTGGGGTGAAGTTCCAAACTCATTGCATCAGGATTCACGATATTGCGAAGTTCAAAGTCCTGACAGAAGTGGGGATGCATTGAAAAGTCAACCGCGCGAGTGTGTCGGAGTTTCGGAAAATCGGGATTCAGTAATCGGGGAGACAAGTTCCACGACATTACGATCGCTGAAATCGTGATAGGGAAAATCCTGAAAGGAAAAAAGGAAAGGTCAATGTTGACTGATTTTGGGTTTCAGGGATTCAAGAGATCAATGCTTGACCACTGGATTCGCAAAGTTGCGAAGTCCGATCTCCCCAAGTGTAAAGAGGGGATCCCGTGAAAGTTGTTATGGGTGCAGATTTCCCGATAGGGAATTAAAAGAGTCGTTTAGAGTTCTTCGGGCTAGTGGGAAAGGAAAGATCCTATGCTAATGTGGAACTTTTGACCTGCGGGTTATGGAGGTTGCGGGTGTCAGAATCATTTAGGTATCAGAGCGCAGAAAGGTTCTTTTCTTTCTGTAGTAGAGAATAAGAGGATTCATCATGCTGCCAAGGAGAAGGGATAGGAAAACACCCAATCCACCAGAGGATAGGGAAATGTCGAGAAGAAGAGGCAGGAATATGACAGATCCAGTCATGGAGAGAGAGATGTGTGATCTACGAGCCAGAAATGAAGACATGGAGACAGTGCAAAGATGCACAGTCAGTGCTGGGGATCTTAGTGATTCCGAGAGTGAATTTGAGGTTAAACATGAAGAAGAAGTTGCAGTTGAAGATGCATCAAAATGAACATTTGATCAGAGCTATTGGAAGGATGGGTGCAAGAGAGAAGATGGACATTCTAGTTTATGAGGGAAATCTGGATGCAGAGGAGCTTCTAGACTAGATTAGAGCTCTGGAAACATACTTCGACTATGAAGATGTCGAAGAAGACAAGAAGGTCAAGCATGCTATCACAGGATTGAAGGGACATGCAACATTGTGGTGGGATGAACTACAAGATGACAGACGCTACAAAGGAAAGCAGAAGATCAAAAGCTGGGATAGAATGATCACGAAGTTGAAGGAAAAATTCATCCCTAGAGATTATCAAATTTCTCTGTTCAGGAGGATGCAAAACCTGAGACAAAAGTTGATGATAGTGAAAGAATACACTGAGGAATTCTACAAGCTGAACATCAAGGAAGGTCATTGGGAGAGCGATGATGAGAAGGTAGCCAGATATCTGAATGGCCTGAGATACGACATTCTGGATGAGATGAGCATGGTAACCATCTGAACGGTGGAAGATTCTTATCAGATGGCTCTGAAAGCGGAAGAGAGGCTAAGATGAAAGCAGGGTCAAAGAGGTCGAGGTAGAAGTCAACCTAGAGGCAAATCAGTTTCCCAATATAAATATCATAATCCCAAGGAGGACTGGAAAAAACCTCAAACTCAAACTGAGAGAGGTAGAACCTCACAGCGAGGCCAACATACTGAGCAGGGAGGAGATTATGCTGACAATAACACTGTTCCTCGTACTAGAGGTAGAGGAAGAGGAAGAGGTGGAGTAATAACATGCTTCACGTGTGGAAAGAATGGGCACAAGTCTTATGAGTGTCCAGATAAAAATAATAAATAGGGTGGAGGGACTCACATTGTCAAAGAACAAAGGCGAGATGTTGAGGCAGAAGATGCTGAAGGTGGAAGAACGTTGATGATGCAAAAAGTTCTCTTAACACCAGAGAAGGAGGTGGAGAGCGCAGCCCAAAGAAACGGACTTTTTTGGACTACTTGCAAAACCAAGGACAGGGTATGCAAGGTCATTGTAGACAATGGAAGCACGGATAATCTCATTTCTACGAAAATGGTAGAAAAGTTGGAGCTGGAGACGATTGATCATCCAAGCCCATACAGAGTTTCGTGGCTACAAAAAGGACACCAGGTAACTGTCACTAAACAATGTTTAGTTGAATTCAAGATAGGAGGATATAATGATAATATATTATGTGATGGAATTCCTATGGATGTTTGTCATCTATCGCTGGGTAGAGCATGACAATATGATAGAAATGTGATTCATGATGGGAGAATGAACACATACACCCTAGAGAAGAATGGGAGGACTCACATGTTGCTTCCAATTAAGGATAAGGAGGTGAAGCCAGAAGTAAGAAACATTGT
This sequence comes from Picea engelmannii, assembly GCA_009831015.1. NCBI lineage: Eukaryota > Viridiplantae > Streptophyta > Pinopsida > Pinales > Pinaceae > Picea > Picea engelmannii. Next base: position 1,666,323 of record ML781739.1, read on the forward strand.
ACTTTTCATGAGTGGAAAGGAACTTCTTATAGAGGTTAATAAGAAGGAGGATCCACAGTTCATTGTGGTCAGAAAACTGAGGATTGTTTTGACCAACACAAGGGTGGATGATTTACTAGAAGAAGTTCAAGAACTGCTGGAAGAGTTCGCTGACATAGTAGTGGATGAATTACCTCGTTCATTGCCACCGATCAGAAGTGTGAGTCATCATATTGATCTCATACCAGGAGCCATTTTTCCAAACAAAGCTGCGTACAGATTGATGCCACAAGAAAATGAGGAGGTCAAAAGACAAGTCCAAGAGTTGTTGGATAAAGGTTTGGTCAGGGAAATCTTGAGTCCATGTGTTGTTCCAACAGTATTCATTCCAAAGAAAGACGGAGGCTAAAGGATGTGTACTAACTCGAGGGTGATTAACAAGATAACCATCAGGTACAAATTTCCATTTCCAAGGATGGATGATCTGATGGATTGCTTGAGTGGATCAAAGTATTTTTCAAAGATTGATTTGAAAAGCGGTTATCGCCGGATTCGCATGAGAGAAGGTGACAAATGGAAGACAACATTCAAAACCAATGAAGGGTTGTATGACTAGATTGTTATGTCATTTGGCTTAACAAATGCGTTGAGTACCTTCATGAGGTTGATGAACGAAGTCCTGAGGGAGTTCATCGGAAAATTTGTCATTGTGTATTTAGATGACATACTGGTTTACAATAAAACAATGGCAGAGAATCTGAAGCATTTGGATACAGTGATGCAGAGGTTACAGCAGGAGAAACTATTGATAAACATGAAGAAATCCTCATTCATGAAGACATAACTCATCTACATGGGATTTGTTATTTCTGCATATGAGTTGAGGATAGATCTAGATAAGGTGGAGGGAATTAAGAATTGGCCATCACCGAAGAATACCTTTGAGTTGAGATGTTTTCACAGATTGGCTAGTTTCTACCGAAAGTTCATCAGGAATTTCAGTGGAATTAGCATAGCGATGATGGAAACAGTGAAGAAGAGACACAAGTCTTTTCACTGGACAAAAGAGGATGAAAAGAATTTTAATCTGTCGAAGAGGAAGATCACGGAACAACCAGTTTTGGTGTTGCCGGATTTCCGAAAGACATTTAAGGTGAAATGTGATGCAAGTGGATTTGCAATTAAGGTAGTCTTGAGTCAGGATGATAGGCCGATAGAATGCTTCAACAAGAAGTTGAATGAAGCGAAAGTGAAATACTCCACTTATGATAAGGAGTTCTATGCTATTATTCAGGCATTGAAGAAATGGAGGCATTACTTGATCCCGGAAGAATTTGTCTTGTACAATGACAATCATGCATTGCAGTTTGTGACTCAAAAGGAAAATCTGAATTAGAGACATGTCAAATGGGTGGAATATATGCAAAATTTCACTTTTGTAATTAAACATATTTCTGGTACTGCTAACAAAGTTGTTGATGCTTTGATCAGGAAGTGTTTGCGATTGTAGGAGTTGAAAGTCAAAACATTGGGCTTTGATGATCTCAGGGACATGTACGCTGATGATCAAGATTTTAAGGAAGCGTATGAAGCAGCTGAGAATCCAATTCTCAAATATAAGAGCCAGTGGATAGAATAGATGATCCAGGAAGGATTACTATTTAGAGGTAATCAACTGTGTATTCTGAAATGCTCCATGAGGGATAACTTACTGAAGGAGAAACACAGTGGAGGATTGGCAGGGCACTTTGGTCATGAAAAGACGTTCGAAAAGATGAATGAATCATATTTTTGGTCGGGGATGCAAGAAGACGTCAAGAGATTCGTGGATAGATACAGAGTTTGCCAGCGTTCGAAGGGGAGGAAGAAGAATGCGAGGTTTTATCAACCATTTCCCATACCTGAAAGTCCGTGGGATGCAATTAGCATGGATTTTGTATTGGGGTTTCCAAGAACACAAATAGGTTTTGACTCAATCTTTGTGGGGGTGGATATTTTTTCCAAGATGGCACACTTCATTCCATGTCAGAAGACCAGTGACGCAACTCACACTGTGAATCTATTTTTCAAAGAAGTCATTTGACTTCACGACTTACCAAGGAGTATAGTTTTGGATCGAGACACTAAGTTCATAGGGAACTTTTGGAGGACCTTATGGAAGAAGCTGGGAACCAACTTGTCGTTTAGTTCATCTTATCATCCTCAGATGGATGGAAAAATAGAATTAGTGAACAGAAGTCTACAAGACTTACTGAGAAGCTTGGTGACAGAACACCACAGCCAGTGGGACAACATATTACCACAGGCAGAGTTTGCTTATAACGACTCAGTTAATAGGAGCACAAAGAATATTCCATTTTAGGTTGTCTATGGCATGCAGCTGAGAGGAATTTTTGAACTGAGGGATTCATAACAGACTGTGACTAGGAGCACTAGTGCCGATGATTTCAGAGAGGTGATGAAAGAACTTCACAGCCAGGTGAAGGAGCGATTACAGAATTCAAGTCAGGAGTATAAGCACAGAGTAGATCAGCATAGAAGACAACTTCAATTTGAGGTTGGTGACTTGATTCTGGAACATTTGCGAAAGGAAAGGTTCTCAAGAGGAACATATAATAAGTTGAAGATGAAGAAAATTGGACCATGTAGGGTCTTGAAGAAATTTGGGGTAAATGCTTACGAGATTGAATTACCCGATGGGATCGAAATTTCTCCGATATTCAACATCTCATATTTGTACCCATATAAACCTGAGGAAACAGGGACAAAAAATGAGCAGCCAGTGATCCAATGGACAAAGTAGATGCCAGTGGCAGAAAAGAAGCAAATGGAGTGCATACTGGAAAAAAGAGTGAGAAAGAAGACCAGACAGAAATAATATTTTGAATATTTGGTCAAGTGGAAGAACCATCCAGTTGAAGATGCTAGCTGGGAGAGCAAAGACGAGATCCAAAAGCATGGACAGACCATGCACGAGCTCATGGAAAGGATCCCATGAAAAGTTTCAAGAGAGGGTGTATGATGCAGGAGTATTGCCAACATCAAGCGAGCCAGCGTGGAAGCAAAAGGCAGCTGGACAAGTGCCAGCGCAAATTTTGAATTTCCCTTGGATTTGATGCGTGAACATAAATGGGGCAATTTAATGAAGGAACACTTGTAAAATGTAAATGGACTGAGCGGTTTTCTCTCATCCTTAGTAGGTAGAAGGCATTTATAGTAGTTAATGCAAGTAGGTAGAAATGAATTTGTAGATTAGACAGTTTTAGAGTGCAAGAGGGAAATGAGATATAGAAACCCTCATTGTGTATTGTAACATTAGCATGAAGAAGCAACACTGTTGAAAAGAGTAAGAGCATGCAGAGAGTTGTGTAAGAACACCCATGTACAGATATTTGGATTAATAGAAAGAGTTTGATTCAAATTCATGGTTTCGTGTTTGTTGTCTGTGTATTGATGTTAAATGATATGCTCATGAATGTTTGCTTCCTGTTACAAATTTGCTTTATAGGTTGTGTATATGATTTCATGTTTTGATTTTGAAGTCTGAAAGGAAGTAGGAATGAGTTTCAATTGTTTCTCTATCTGAACAAGGACTCCTACAAGGAGTGCAGTCGAATTGCCTGTAAGGAGTGCATTGGCAAAGGGTTCAGATACGATAGCTTTTGTTCTCATTCATTCAGAAGTGCAATCAGGCACAGGAGATTTGCAAGGAGTGCATAGGCCAAGTGAAGTCTCAGAGTTGTGAACCTGAGTGAAGAGTTTAGAGACTGCTGTTGCAGGTGTTCGTAGGGTCGAAGGAAATTCATCACTTGGAAGTGTTTGAAGGTTTCCGCAAGGAGTGCGTGCAAGGGTCTTCTCTATGACTCAAATTTGGGAAAGATCGAAGGATTTTGACCTTCGAATGAGTTGAAGTAAGGCATAGTGACAAGGGACCATAGGAGGATGAGTTCCACGGAAAGAAGCACCTTGGTTAGTTGCGCAGAGATTCTCAGAGGAGGAACGGAGAGTCAAAATTCTCAGTGGAGAAATCTGTGACGTCCTGTGAGCCGTTCAATCTCAAGAAGGAGCAGGGGAGATACAATGAGTATTCCCTAGAGGTTCAAATCTCAGGAGGGCCAGGACCGGAGATCCGAGCCATAAGGGCCATCAAATTTACACGTGGATTTCTATATCGGGGTTTCGTAGGTTGAAGTCCCATAAACTTGGCAACGGGAATCACGATATCATGAAACGCGAAATCCTAAAAGCTAATAGCACGGCGTGGGACCATAGGATTCAGATAGGTGGACAGGTGGCATACCATTTCAAAGTTTCTTGGGGTGAAGTTCCGAACTCATTGCATCAGGATTCACGATATTGTGAAGTTTGAAGTCCCGACAAAAGTGGGGATGCGTTGAAAATTCAACCACACGAGTGTGTCGGAGTTTCGGCAAATTGGGATTCGGGAGTCTGGGAGATAAGTTCCACGACATTGCGGTCGCCAAAATCACGATAGGGAAAATCCCGAAAGGAAAAAAGAAAAGGTTAGCATTGACTGATTTCGGGTTTCGGGGATTCAAGAGATCAATGCTTGCCCACTAGATTCACGAAGTTGTGAAGTTCGATCTCCCTAAGTGTAAAGAGGGGATCCCATGAAAGTTGTTGTGGGTGCAGATTTTCCGATAGGGAAATAGAAGAGCCGTTTAGATTTCTTCGGGCCAGTGGGAAAGGAAAGATCTTGTGTTGACGTGGACCTTCTGACCTGCGAGTTGTGGAGGTTGCAGGCATCGACATCATTATATTTTATGAATATATAAGTTTTTGTTTTATTTATTATGATTATTTCATTGTGTAAATGATATTTGAATGTTTCATGTTTTTTGTGTGCATACCAGATGCATTCATGTTTTTATAACTTTTTTATATGCATGGGTAAATAAGAATATTGTTTTGTTGTAATTTTTATGGACCTTTTTCCCCTTGGTTTTGTTTTATACGTATGGGGATTTTTTTTTTTAATTTGTATTTAGTAGGCTAAGTCATTTTCCACAGTGATGAGACTCATCTTGGAAGGATGGGTACGTTACATGTGGAGCATTCTACTCTAGAAAAATATATGTAACCTTTCTACTATAATTAATTCTAAATCACCCCTCCCATAATACCTAATTCTAAACACTTCCGATATCTAAAGATTTTCAACATATTGGACATACCCTTATAAGTATATATACTAAGAAAAAAATTTATTTCATTTTTTGTAATTTCAATCCCACAATATGAATTTGTGTGGTATAATATTTCTCAATTAGTGAACCCGCATGTGGTTCCTACAAACCATTGTTTGTTTTAATCAAAATTGTCCACTAATCTTCTTATCTAGAAATAATTTTGTGATTACCACTCCTCAATGAAATCCATGTGAAATATCCTTCACCATTAAATATAATAAGTCATCTAAACTTGTCCATTGAAACCTATACTTCACTATAATCATGTTTCGTGTTCCTAAATTGGTGTACATCCTCTGCCTAACATCCTTTATTGTTTTCTATGATGTATATATAGCACATGGACTCATTCTCTTCATTATGAATCCTTCTAACAAAACATTCTTAACCAGTCAATTCAATTTGGAACAATTGGGTAGAATTGTGTTTATTGTGTGGATGGTGTGGTTATTTTATTGATTTTTCTTATCTTTTATATTCTCATTTCATTTGATTGTTCTGAGTGTTATTCTTATAATATTATATTTTTAATCATAAGTAAACATTGCATGATAGGAAATAAGATCCCATTATTTTATAGTAACTTGTAAGAGATATTATGAATGTCTATCTAGTGGAATATCCATGGAAGATTACAAATCATGAGGGTAGTAAGGTACCTTTCTATTGGAATTTTCTGGGATATCGAAGGATCTAGAATTTGGAAAAAAGAAATAATTCTCAAAACCTATCCATAGTGGATGACTATAGTAGAAATCAAAAGGATGGCTTAGAGGGGGCAATCACAAAACTAGAACCATAAGTTTTCCACACCACCCAAAATATGGTGATACTAATGTAAACTTTTAAGGGACTTCAAACTTTTCATCAAGTCTACTATCTCTAACTCAAATTTTGTCTCTAATGCGAAACTTGAAAATAAAAAAGAGACTAACACGGATATAGAAAAATTGTGACTAAGTTCCATCATCACATATTCCAATTCTATATGGAAATTAAAAGTGGAAGTGGATATCAAACCCTATCAATACAATATTGATGGTATAAAGTTGAATTAATGCAACTGCAACTGCTACAAGTATATTTTAGTGTGCATAACATAGGATAGGATTAGAATATATTATTTGACAAACTATAGTTAGATGGCCACATGCTAACATGGTTGAATACATGCAAAGAGACACTTAGACTATAGGGTGATATCTTAGATAGTTGGTTTTCATTAATGTCAACCATGGTCAACCCTATAAGAATCCCCAAATAAATTTTGGAAGCATCTCCAAGTGATGGTTGTATTTGAATAAGTCTCCAAAGTTGTCCCCTTATGGCATAACTTTAGGCATGGTCGTCACAAGAAGATTCTTTGAATAATTCTACAAGAATCCTAGAGATGTGGTCATAAATCCTGAAGTTGTTTAAGTGAAAAGAGGATGATAAACGATAATAATGCATTCACAACTCTCATAGATGGATAGTCCTCTTTATTTTGTTTTCAACTATAGGTGGTATGCCATGTGGTTCCTCACGGTTGAAGATATATTCCCTCTTGAATATGGAAGCCCCAAAGTATGGTTAACAATCCCTAAACAATTGTAACAATTGTAACAAGTCTACCCCAAACTAATTAAAAGAAGAAACGTTGTTGCAAATAGGAAGTTACAAGTCTGCCCCATTGTAGTAAATATTAAAATAAATATTAAGGATATTGTTTGTGAAGCCATCCCCAATAGAATAATCATTAAAAATTATTTTAAATTTTATCTAGGTCAAGTCGGCCCTAAAAAGAGGCTTCCAGATCTAGTATAAATAATGTACCAAGGATTTTATTTGTTACATTAACTCACGTGAGTTTTATCTAATGTAACTAGGGATATCTGAGGTGAATTTCATAGGGAAGATGAAGTGAATAAGGGAGAAATTCCAAGGGAGGATGAAGTCTTGTGATGGTGTGTTCTAATGTATGTTATTTAAAGGCCATCTTACCATTTTCACTATAACGTTTGTTATGTAATTCTTCATATTGAAATTTGGAGGATATTGATAAGGCATATTAGAGTACCGCTAATAAAAATTTCATCTTTTGGGTCTTTTTAGTTTTGGAGATACAATCTATGGAAGATAACATTTTTGACTAGTCATGAAACTAGTCTCAAACAAGTGTTCCGAGAAAAAAAAATCATACCTTCTTCATAGAGAATCCAAACTATGTGGGACCAGTTGAACTGGAAATATTACAATCCATTGTATATTTTATACGAGTTTTAGAACCAGATATAAAATATTCATCACGTGGCATGCTCTACAAGTTTTATCTCCATAATAGGTCAGAATTCAGAAAGCTATGCCATTCTCTCTATAACTCCTTTTCAGGGAGTGAAAATTGGAAGAATTTCAGATAAGATATTGGATAATATTGCTTAAACGTTTCATACCTTAATTCATTATAGGTACATAGTTATTCTTGTTGAAAGTTAAGATTTATTACTAATACAAAATGTAGTCTTGCGAGACTAAGGTAAAGTTTGATACAGATTTTATTCTCTTGCTGGTGAAGTTGAGCAACATATGCAGGTCTGTGATCACATACACCAAGTTGATACATGCATAATGTGGCACAACATATTATAATATGGTAGTGGCAGGTTGATTACCAAGGATAATGATTATCAGTGACATGTCGATTATCATTGACAGGTTGATTATCAGTGATAATGTTGGTGATAGGCTAATTCTACACTTATATTTCAGGGCGGAATGAAGGGTCAAGGAAATGGGGTCATAGCCTCCTTCCATTTGGAGCCGAATAATATAGGGATTTGGAGCTTCCTTTGGGTTGGATCCTTTAAATCAAGGAGTTGTATCTTCTTTCCAGTTGGAGATGGAGAATATAAGGAGTTGGAGCTTCCTTCAAGTTCGAGCTTGTAAATCAGGGGGTTGGAGCCTTCTAGTTGGAGCTAGAGAATCCAGAGAGTTGTATATTCCTTCAGATTGGATACTATAAATAAGGGGTTGGAGCATGCTTCCAGTTAGAGTTGGAGAATTTGGAAGATGGTGCTTCTTATGAAAGTAATCTCTGATATATAAGAAATAATTACATGGCTTTATCCCATTTAGGTCTCCATGTAAAATACTATTGTGTTGTGTATCTATGTATGACGTGATGCATATTTTATGGTTATATGTTTATGATATGTTAAATGAAATCATAAGTGAACGAAATCATTAATAAGTTAATGTTGTGATTGAAATTGTTAAAAAGTGCTCAATACTGATTCACCACCCCTCTCGATATTGCTGAATATTCCAAAACTTGGTATGAGAGAAGGTCATTAAAGAATCAATCTAGCCTTTGGAAAGTAGATAATGGATAATAGATAAGAAAATAATGGAATATCGATATGTTATGGTCAGGATGGTCATCATTATGAGATTTGGAATATAAGAATTAAAACATTTTTACAGGAACAAGGATTTTATGTTTAGCAATCGATTTTATGTTTATAATACACCTCTTCAAAGAAACCAAATACTGTAGCCAAAAAAGATTTGAAAAGAAAAAAAAAAATATTGGATTTCATCCTAGAAGGATTACCTAATTTAGTAAAAGACAAAGTGGGACAATTTTCATCAGCCAAAGAGATTTGGGATAAACTACATAATCTGTAATATAAGGAAACTCCTCTTATCATAGTGCCATAGAATATTCATCAAGATAAATAAGATACTGAGACAAAATGCAAATAAATATTCTCATCATGTCAAAAAGATCCAGAAGAATATTGTGAAGAAGGTGTAATGGATTTTGAGGCTGAACTAATCAATGCTTTAAGTGAGATAATAAAATAAAGGAGGGAAAACAAGTCTGTCAAGGAAGAATTGATAAATCTAAATGAAGGTTATGAAGAAGTCAAGTAGGTTGTCATAAATCTAAAAGATCAACTGGAAGAAGAAAAAGTGATTCAATAAAATCTCAAGGATCAGTTGAAAGAAAAACAATGTTTGGAAGACAGAACCATATCACAAACAAAGGAGGCAAAGAAGAGAAACTATATCTTGACAAGTCATCTTATGGAAAGAATTGAACACTCAAAAAATCTTGAAGAAGAATTTCATGAACAAAAAGGAAGCCTTGAAGAATAAATCATCTCCTTGAAGACCCAACTTGAAGAATCAAAGAGAGTGGAAGAAGTTATGAAGATCCAATTGATAAATAAGGAAACATATTGTCATAAGCTTGAAGAAGAAGTTGTTAAATTAAGGGTTGAAGTTTACAAGATCGAGAAGAACTTGAAGAGCTATCCATATAATTTGTTTTCAAAGATCACCATTCAATAAAAACATTTATTGGATACACTTGTGAGACCTCATGTAAAGAATATGGAAATACCGATCCCAACAAGAAAGTCAAAGAGAGAGGAAACTTCACACAACCAGTAGTGAAAGTTGAAGAGAAGAATTCCAGGTTGCGAGATAAGAATAATGAATTAAAGGATAACAATTATGTAGAAATTCTCAAAGGAAGGAACCATGGACAAAAATACTCAAAGAGAAATGAATATAAACGAAATGTTTTTCAAAGAAGACCTTCTACCTCTAGGTATCAAAGAAGCTTCAATCATTTTGAAAGAAAAAAATAAAGAGAAGATCGTGATCAACCAAGGAATGAACTTAGAAGGAATACATCACAAGGAAGATCATTCACTCTCATGTTTCAAGGCTTATTTTATGATTATTGTTTTATTTTTAATAACTTTGTACATAAAGATGTAGATTGTAGATCTTATGGAAGAAATGTTCAAGAAATAAATGTTTGTGTGTCCCCCTATGAAATTGAATGTTACAAATGCTAAAACTATGGACACATACCTCATGATTATGTAAACATGATGGATACCTCCATCTGGAACAACAAGGTTTGGAGAAGAAAGAAAGAACAAAAAGAGAAGGCGAATGAAGTACTCTTAGAAATCATACTCTTAGGATTCAAAGTAGTGAAAAATCATGATGAATCTACATGTAAAGAGAAATATATCAATGATGACTTCACATCCCAATGACTTCATCAATTTTTCCAAGCCATTTGGCTTGGAGAATCCTAGTAAATATGTTCATGTTGAAGAGGAGGGGGAGTATAGGCATCAACCATTGTGACCAAAGAACTATATTTCAGGCAATCTGAAGTGTTTGTTTGTAGATTTTGGGAAGACATATTATGAATGATAGAGTGGTTGATTAAGAATAATTTTTCAATAAAGCATCGCCATGCAAGTATTAAAAATTCAACTGGTAGTTACGAATAATATCATTGACACTTATGAGGAAGAGATTCATGATTGTATAGAATATTTCAAGATTTTATTCATAAAGGGACATATTCAATACAGATTGTTTCATACATGTAGATCTTGATTTGCATGAAAATTGAGAAGTAGGAATATGTAGTGATCAGTTACATCGAAGTCGAAGAATCCTTCAAAATACTAAAGTGAAAGATGGGTCAGCATCGTGTGTAGAAAATTCATGGATAGTTTCTTGGAACATGGAAATAAATGAATTCAATAGATATGTGGTAGGTCTACAAGATAATAGTTGACGTAAATCATAGAAGGTACATAACACTAGATGAAAGCATGAGCTCAGAAGGAATTACAGAAAGGAGTATCTCATTGTAAATCATAGGACTCATAAGTAAAGCGTATTGAAAAAGAAAACTCATAAATATGTATAATTTCAAGAGAAGACTATTGGTTGATTATGTTCTTGATGTCAGTTCAGTGAATATGAAAATACTTGAAAACTTGCAGTCAACTAATGAAGGAATATTAACATGAATATTTTTAATATACATCACTAGATAACATTAAAAGGAAGCACCAATGGACAAATATAACTGGAAGAGAGGAAATAAATCATCTATAAGAAGCCCCACATTGATCCACACAACATCTTGCAAAAGAAGACAAGGGTGAGAAATCATTAGAGGAAATTACCCGTAATTTCAAAGAAGATAAAGAACAAAAGAAGAAGATAAATATCAGAGGCATGAAGATAGGGGAGCGCATGAAGTCAGAGAGAGACTATTCAGAGAAGGTATACTGTCAGGGGGATTAACTCTTTTCTATTGATATAAAAATGGAGGATGAAGATCAGAAGAGAAACATAAGAAGCATGAACATATGGGGAGAAATCCCAAAGAGAGTTACCATTTTACCATTGATGTCAAAGGAGGAGAGAAACACGAGGAGAGAAAGATCGGTAGAATTGGTCGTAGGTGAAGTATGAGTGTTTCCATCAATTCCAAAGGGGGATATTGTTGGATAGTTGATTCTCACTTATGTAAACCTTGGTCGACCTTAGAAGAATCCTCAAATAAATTTTGGAAGTATCTAGAAGTGATAGGTGTATTTGAAGAAGTCTCCAAAGTGGTCCCCTTATGGCGTATCTTTAAGCATAGCTCCAATGGGAAGATGCTTTGAAAAAGTATACAAGAATCCAAAAGATGTGTTCATGAAGCTCAAAGTTGTTTGATTAAAAAGTTAATGATGGACTCTACTAATTCATTATAAACTCTCATAGATGGATAAACCTTGTCATGTCCTCTCCAATGGTAGGTGGTATGCCATGTGGTTCCTCACGGTCGAAGAGATATGACCTCTTGAAGATGGAAGCCCTAAATTATGGTTAAGATGCCCTAAAAAGTTGTAACAATAAGTGACAAGTCAACCCCAAATTAATTGAAAGAAGAAAAAATTTTTTTAACAAGAAGTTACAAGTCGACCCCATTGCAATGAATATTAAAAGAAATATTAAGGATGTTGTTGGTAAAGTTGGCACCAATGGAATAATCATTGAAAATCATTTTGAATTTTATTTGGGTCAAGTCGGCCCTAAAAAGAGTGTGTCAAATCTAGTATAAATAAGAAACCTAGGAGTTCATTTGTTACATTAAATCAATTAATTTTTATTTGAGGTAACCAAGGATATCTTAGGAGAATTTCAAAAGGAAGATGAAGTGAAGAAGGGAGAAATTCAAAGGGAGTATGAATCCCTGTGATGATGTGTTCTAAGGTATGTTATTTAAAGATCATCTTATCATTTCTGCTATATTTTTTTTCTAGAATGATTCAGATATCAAAAATTGGATTCTGTTGATCTGACATATCAAGGTACCAGTGGTAAAAATTTCATCTTTTGGATAGGGTTTTTGACTATTCCAGAAACAAGTCTGAAATAGGTGTTCTAAGAAAAATAATCATAAATTCTTCATAGAGGATCCAAATTTTGTGAGACTAATTGCATTGGAAAGAGTATATTCCTTATTATGTTGTTTGTGAGTTTCAAAACTAGATATCAAACATTTAGTGAGTGCATGCTCTACAATTTAACTCTCGAGTATAGGCCTTAATTCAACAAGGTGTGTCATTTTTTCTATAACTCCTTTTCAGGGACAATTTAAGGAGTGAAACTAAGAGGAATTTTAGAGACGATATTGCATAATGTTGGGTACATTTTCATACCTTTATTCATTACAGATAAATGTTTATTCTTATTGAAAGTTAGGGTTTGTGACTAATCCAAAAATTAGTCCTGCGAGATTGAGGTAAATTTTAATGAAGATGTTATTCTATTATTGTAGAATATGAGGAAGGTCTATAGGTTGTTACACGTCAAAATTAATCAACTCGATAAGTGTCACATATTCCTCTCTATTTTCGTAAGTGTCACATCTTCCTTACAACTTTCGCAAGTGTCGCAAGTTGTTCACAAGTGTCGAAGACATCATTCAAGCATGCTGCCATAATGACGACACTAAGGAGGCACTTAAAACATCTCATATACTTGGTTTGGAGAAGGAGAACTGGTTAACTAAAGTCAAGGGACTCTTGACACCTGAAAAGAGCTCTTAATCAAAGGTTCTAAGGGTGAGCGCTCTACTAGATCAGTCTAGAGAGCACTGGCACCCCCCTATAAGGCTTCAGGGAGCGTTATAATGCTCCATTTCCCTTCTGAAGGAGCACTATCCACTTTTGGAGCGTTGGCACTTCCCTCAAGCTTCCTAGGGAGCGCTACAGTGCTCTGATGCCCCTTTTGAGGGAGCACTACCTAATATAAGGTAGCAGTTGGCCCGTTGAGGAGAATAAGGGGAGGGTATTTCAAGTTTAGAAGGCAGTTGCATTTGAATTCTTGGTTTCATCAGGAGATCCCTGATCTAAGGAGGAGGTTCCTCAATTTGTTCTAAAGATAACTCAAGAGGTTAAGCTCCTCTTAACCTATATAAGAAATCTCTATGATGGTGAAAGGGGACTGGAAAAGGAGAATCACACCAAACTTATGATCTCATAAGTGGTGCTGGAACAGAGCTGATTGGAGGAAGAATTGCTAGCATGAAACCTATGATCTCATAGGAAACACACAGTCAGCCAAAGGAGAGTGATCAATGAAGCTGTTGTCATCCAAGTTGTGGATCTTTCGAGCAAGGGTTAGACGAAGTGGACTTGATGAAGTTTTCGCATTCACATCTACGATTGTAAGTAATGTTGTCGTTATTCTCATTAATATGACATGCTTGGCCTGTTTCTTTCTAGTTCGTGTCTGATGTCACATGAACTTATCATTGATAGATAGATTTGTTTTCAAGTTAATATCAATAGAGTAGGAAGCGGTTGTATCTTTTTTGTCTACAGGACTCAGCAAGGAGCAAAGGATCGGAGCTCAACTCGGAGCGTGCAGGGACAAACATCGATAAAGAGGTACTTTTTTGTCTCCTTCCTTCTCATGTGTTAGTTTGTATAGATTTGAAAGGAATTCAGTGTCCATGTTAAGCATTTTTTGTCTTAGAGTTAGGGTCAATCTCTTTGAGGCAATCTACCTGTCCGCAGGGAGATTTTCCTACAACAGAAACTGGCGACTCCACTGGGGAGATAGCCTCAAATAGAAATTTCTTGTTTTGATTTCTCCTCATTGACCTTGTTTTACCCCTTGATTGTTTCAAACCCGGTTCACTACTCTTTTGATTGGTTTCATGAGAGGATTGGCTCCCTACCCCATCATACTCAACCTAATTGTCGAGATTGAATTATTTTTTTTGGAATTTTTGACATTTTTGGGAGTTTTTGAACCTGGCACCCCTGTCCCTCTGTTAATAGAGTGCCAACACTCCCTAACAGCCTTACACAGAGCGCTATAATTCTCCTTTCCTTTGGAAACAGAGCGCCAACCCTCCTTTGGCCCATAAACCTTCTAGAATTGTTTTTTCAAGGTTTTTCTCTGTGTCTCTTTTGCTGGGTAACCTTGTGAGTCAATCCTTCTTCTTTCCAGCTTTGACATCTGTCTTTTTCTTGAAGAATGAACATCTTACTATTTGGATTTTGTAGCCTTATTCACTATTGCTATTGATTTTTTCTGTCATTTGGAGTTCGAAACCCATGCATTGTTTTTCTCTCTGTTTGACTGAGTAAAAACCTTGGTGAAGGTCATCAAAGGCCTACGAATCTCTTCATCTTGATTTTAGTCAAGATCATTGTTCTTCGAATTTTTCTTTTGGGTGTGAATTTTGTTTTCTCTTTGATTGTTTATTTTCTTTCGCTTCTTGTTTTGATTACAACAAGAGGTTGTATTGTTTGTATGACTCTCACTTGTGTTGGTCTGATTTTCATTCATCCAAAAATATAATTAGCAAGACGACCCTTGTGTTGAATTAATTGTTATTCATATGCAAACAATGAAAAGCATCTTCATGATTGATTGTGCATGTTAGAAGGCATCTCAAAAGTTTTAGCATCACATCAGGATTTGATTGAAGAAAATTTGTTTGAGGACATTCCTTATTAGTGCTTGTTAGTGAAAAGAACTTTCTCTCTCTCCCTTAGATAGATGTTCATTGAAAAGAAGTGAATGATTATCATCTCTGATACATTTTTTGGGACTGAGTTATAATTCCATTCGTTTCACTTCCATGCACCCCTTTTGAGTAAAGAACAACTCTAAAATAAACGCTAATTAAAAATTATCTAGAAATTTTTCTTTTTTAGGATTCTCCACCAACAGTAGATTAGGCTTAGTACTTTGGATTAGGCTGTGAGCATAACTCTCCAAAGTTTCAAAAACAAACAGTAGCATCCTGAGTTAGGGAGAGTCAAATCCAATCACTGTATAAGTCTACCTAGGATCCCCCTCTAACACAGGGGTTACGCACGAGGTCGCATTCAGGTGAGCTACGGGGAATAACCCTCCATGGTTTAACTGATTGTGGTGGTCAAATCGTATTATGGGGGTCACTTCAAGGTAAATCCACAATTACTGCGTGGAATCCTTTTAGTTTATTTCGGGCTCGATACCCTACCTGTACATTTGGATCGGACTGTCGACTGTTCCCGCCCAAGGGCTGACTATGAATTTGTAACCTTAGTGGCGATAATCCTTAGGGTCTTACACAAGGTTATGGTGACGGGAAGTCTCACTGTACCTGGAGAAGACGTTGGTCAAACTCACTCGGGTTCCTTGGAGGGTAAATCCACAATTACTGCGTGGAATCTTGCACCAAGGCGTAAGTCCATTAAGCAGGTCGCCATTGTAACTGTTCCACCTTATCCCCACCCCTTTTGGAATTGATCACGCGACGTTGGATTTCATGACCAACTAGTAAGGTCATCGAGAGAAGGTCCTATTTGCTTGGTTGTGATTCTTAGATTTCTATTAGTGTATGTTGTTTCTTTCCGGTAGTTGGCCATAGATCTCTTTCGTCGACTCTTTTTTGCCAACATCGAACCTCCACGCCATTCGTGGAGGCTACAGGGACTCCATCCAGAAAATATGGAAGGAAATACCCCTTTACCCCCTCATTCTACGGAGGAATCTCCTCAACAGAGCGAGGTTCAAAACACTACAACGCCCCAGGAAGAAGTTCCCACTCCTTTGGAGAATTTTCAGATTGTTTCAGAGTCTCTGGAAGCTTTCCGCATTTCGGAGGGATATGAATGATGTGTCCTCCAACTCAATTCCACTAGTGAATTTGTCATCGTCAATCCTTCTGACATTCCGAATGGGTCTCATCAAAACCCTTTAGCCGATGACCCCTTTTGGACCACAGACATTGTTCGAAGTCCACCACACTTGGTGCGGGATCTTTATGGAATAGGGGAAGGTGCCGATGCACCTTTTTCCTACACCGTACCCCTAAACCATTTTACCGGTACCACCACTTTTATAGCCACACCACCCATTGGTCCGAACATACCATCCGTTGGCCCAAGGTCTACTCTTCCCCTCTAGACGACCCATTCTACAATGGTCCCTCACATTCTGACTATTCCCACCGATAATGCGGTGGTCAATCAAGCTACGATTGGCACACCTGTAACTCCAAGACATACACTCCCTTTTGGGTTCAGGGCACTGAATGCTTCCACTGCCACCACTTCCCAAGCTACTACTACCCAAGTCATACTGGGAAGTTCCATACCTATCCAACAACCCGAAGGGACCGGTCTTGGTGGTCCTAATCCGCTCGGTAGCACCGGTCAGTCTTTTATGTCTGGTTCTCAAATTCCGGGAACTCTACCTCAAGCTGGGCGGCATCCTCCCATCGGAGGACAAATTCCATTCGAGGGGCACCCTCATGTTGGGGGGCAGCCTCAATCAGGAGTCTACCATCAACTACATGGACAAAATGTGTCTGTTGCACCTAATCCGTGGAACTTCCTTTTTCAAGGGAACCCACAGTTCTCGACAGGACAAAATTCTCAGACTTCACAACAACCCCCTTATGGACAAATGCCAATCCCAACCTATAACCCGCAAAACCCATCCGATTATCCTCCGCTCACACATGCTTCTCAAAACACCTCAAATCCTGTGTACTTTGGTCAAAACCAACCTCATACAAGAGGGACCACTAGTTATAATTACCCACATAACCCGGTAATGGGCCCTATTGGTGTCCCGCTGCCACACCAACATTACCCACAAGTTAATCGACAACTACCTTTTCTAGCTACTCTGGATCTTCCATACTTGTCTCGGTTAACGAATGACCCTATTTATCATTCTTCGGTTTGGCCAACTATCCAATCTAAACTTCCTTCTGATATCCCAAAATTTGACGAAAAGTCCGGAGAAGACCCAGACAACCACGTGATGACTTTCCATTTGTGGTGTTCATCCAACTCCCTCATGGACGATTCTATTCATTTGCGTCTTTTCCAACGAACACTTATTGGTTCTGTAGTGAAATGGTATATTGAACTACCACACACATCTTTTCACGATTTCAACTCCCTCGCCATGTCCTTCCTTACACACTTCCAACCACCCATTCGATACGAGATGGGTACTGAACTATTAACCTCCCTTCGCCAGACAACTTCCATACATATCTATGATCATATTCATGAATGGAGACGACGTCAAAGGATAATCAAAGCGGTCATTCTTGACCAATTGTTAGTGGAATGGTTCAACAAATCATTGCTACCCCAGATTGCTCGTGATGTTGCCATGGGTGGTGTAGTCACCGAGGAAGAAGCCACCACCCGAGCTCAGTACTTAGACTTAGTCTATTCACAATCCGGTACTCTGTACGAGTTGATCCCGAATGCTACCTGTGCCACTAACGATCCATCCAAACCATCGTCTGCTTCCCACACAGATGGAGTTATTGGCCCTATCAAAACCCAATCTACTACCCAGTCTACTAGAAAAATTCAGTGGCCTGCTTCGACGGCTTCTCCCAGTCCGACTGCACCCTCTTCTACCCCCCCTCAAACTCAGCTCTCTGATGTGAATGTGGTCCAATCGACCCCTTCACAATCACCTGGGGGCAAGAATAAAGTGAGAAACAAACCAAAGAAGAACAATAACAACGAACAACCCAAAACCCAACCGCAAACCCTCACTGTCGGAAAACAACCACAACGAAAACCGAAATTCCCATGTCTCATTTGTGGAGATGATCACTACACTCGATACTTCCCACATCGTGATGAAGTGGCCAAAATTTTCAATGGAAATTCACAACCCTTTGTGCTTACTCAGCCTTTTCCACAGCAACAATCTTTGGTTGCCCAAACCCCCACGCCGGGGGGCAGTTCCAACCAACCCCATGATGAGGCCTCGACAAGTGCCCACATTTACATGTTTAACGAGGTTAATCTAACCATTCGCTCTGCGACATATGACATGCCAGTTAAACCTGATAAGCCGAAGATTGCTAACGGTTCTCCACCGGATCCATTATCATACTCTATTAATCCTCCTTCTATTAGGCCTCCATCCAGACCACTCCAGATTGAGAAACCTTCTTTTGATGGACAAGGTTTTCATCCTCACATATTATTACAATCCTTAGCCATTCAGTTGGGCAGCAAAACTGTTACCGTTGACATCGAGGTGGTCGATGCTCCCTTCGATTACAACCTATTACTCGAAAGAAGTTGGTTCTATGCTATGACTGTCGTCGCCTCGTCGGTGTTTCGATGTGTACAATTCCCCCATCAAGGCAAAATTGTTACCATCAATCAACTTGATTTCTGCACACCCGATGCTCGCATCGCTGCTACCAACAACATTCCCTTTTTGGGAGACCATCCAGTTACGTATGAAAGCATTGGTGTTGGATTATTGAAAGATTCTATCCTTATGGGTAATTTCCCTACACGACTTCCACCTACCGCACATCATATTTCCATCATCAATATGGTCTCGAATATGCCTTATCAATCCTTGGAATCATCTGATCTGTGGATTGTTCCTAGTCCTTTGGAATTCGATGTGCTTAGTGACACTATGCCACTTAGCCCAGCTGAGGCTGCATACATAGCTATTCAATATGCCTCTCCCTCTTCCAACAATTCACATTCATTGGCACCCGATGCCTATTCGATTCCCTCATGGTTGGATTCCCTATCATCTATCATCGATTATGTTTCCCACATTTTTCCTTCTGACGAATCGATTATGGAAATGCTCAGGGTCGACGATTTACCTTGGGATGATAATCATCATCGATCCTCTTTTCTCCTGCCGCTAGAAGAAATTCACCGAGACATACACTCTGTATCCCCTCTCGATGTTACCGATGCTCTGCAATCTTCTATCCTCACACAAGATACTCTCTCTGAGGGGAACATGGGTAATATCTCCACTATGATCATGATTGAAATTTCGATCAAAGAAGGTGTCGTGGAAAACATTAACCTTTGTGCTAATTGCACAACCGACGAAGTGGTTTCTTACAACACTTTGTTTAAAGAATTACGCGATGTCTTCGCATGGAGATACGAGGAGATGTCAGGGATCAACCCTTCGATCATCATACACGAAATCAAAACTTACCCTGACGTGAAACCTGTTCGACAAAAGCTTCGCCCGGTTCATCCCAAGAAAATCGCATCTATAAAGGCAGAAGTTGAAAAACTTCTAAAATCTGGCTTCATTTATCCCGTCCCTTTGACAGAATGGGTCTCCAACCTTGTTCTGGTTGCCAAGAAACAAGGGACCATCTGTGTTTGCATTGACTATCGAGATCTCAACAAAGCTTGTCCCAAGGACAACTAACCCATGCCCTTCATCAACCAAAGCATCGATAATTGCGCAGGGAGCGTAATCTTCTCTTTCATGGATGGCTTTTCTGGATATAACAAGATTGAAATCTTACCTGCTGATCAACATAAGACAGCCTTCATCTACCCTTGGGGTACTTTCGCATACCAAAAGCTACCTTTTGGACTTAAAAATGATGGTGCTACTTTCCAGCGGGCCATGTCGTACGCTTTCCACGACATCAAACATATAGCAGAACCGTACCTCGACGATTTACCTGACCACTCGCTAAATCGATTCAATCACATTGATCACTTATGGACGATTTTTCTCCGATGTAGGTTATACCGTATGCATCTAAACCCACACAAATGCATTTTTGCTGTTGAATCCGGTCGACTCCTCGGTTTCATTGTCTCCAAAGAGAGGATCAAGGTGGATCCCTTAAAGATCAAGGCCATCCTAGCCTTACCCCCACCTACCAATTTAACCCAACTCCAAAGTTTGCAAGGCAAAGCAAACTTTCTTCGCCATTTCATCTGCAACTATGCTGAGATCACTAAAGGATTTATGTGGTTACTGCAAAAGAACATCCCTTTCATTTGGGATGCAACTTCCCAATGGTCATTCGATGCTCTCAAGCATGCTTTGACCTATGCACCTTTGTTACATCCCCCCGAATATACAAAGGATTATATCCTTTACTTGGCCGCCTCTACTTCCACCATTGCGATGGTGTTAGTTCAAGAAGACCCCAATGACGAAGAACATGTGATTTATTATCTGAGAAAGAGTCTATCTGGACCCGAACTCAGATATTCACATGTCGAGAAACTGGCTCTGGCAGCCGTCATCGCTGTCCAGAGGTTCTGCCACTACATCTTATTATGCACCACCACGGTAATCATAGAATCCAACCCTATGTACCACATCTTGACACGCAAAGTACTTGGGGGAAAATATTCAAAATGGATCGTTATTCTTCAAGAATTTGATCTTGAGTTTACAAAGGCCAAAGCCAAAAAATCCCTGGTGTTTGTCGAGCTCATCTGTGCTCTCCCTCGTGCCGATGAAAACATTGAACCTAGAGACTCTCTCCTCGATGAATCTCTCTTCCTCATTAGCACCTCTGATACTTGGTACGGAGACATTCTCCTCTACCTTCAAATTCAACGTTTTCAGCCCAACATCTCTCGCGAAGAACGTCGACGCATTCTCCATGACTCTCGTCATTATGTCATCACCGATGACACATTACATCGCTGTGGTATTGACACCATCCTTCGACGATGCCTGATTCATGAGAAGGTTGAACACGTTTTGAATGATTCTCACCTTGGCGCCTGCGGCAGTCACCTTTCCGAGATGGCCACAACCCAAAAAATCCTACGTGCGGACTACTTTTGGCCCTCGATTTTCAAAGATTGCATCGAGGTTGTCAAAAAATGCCCACCCTGCCAAATCTTTAACAAGAAGGCATGCACCCACCCTACTGCGCTGCACCCTATTATCGCCCTCAGCCCCTTTTCTAAATGGGGTATCAATTTCATGCAGTGTAAGCCTACCTCAGCCGAGGGGCATGATTACATCATCGTCGCCATTGACTACTTCACAAAATGGGCTGAGGCTATGCCTACCTTCCTGAATGATGGTCGTACTGCAGCTCTGTTCCTTTTCAACCATATCATAACTCATTTTGGGGTACCACGTGCCATTGTCACTGACCATGGTGCACACTTCAAAAACCATATGATGAGCGAGTTACACGTCAAATTGGGTTTTCACCATGAAAACTCATCCCCCTACTACCCTCAAGCAAACGGAAAAGTTGAGGCTATCAACAAAGTCCTAAAAACCATGATCTAATGCATGGTAGGGGAAAACAAAACATCGTGGCATTTACAACTTTTCTCCGTTCTCTAGGCATATCGCACCTCTATGAAAACGTCAACGAGATTCACCCCTTTCCAATTGGTCTATGGCATTGAAGCCGTCCTACCAATCAAGTGTGAAATTCCATCACTCAAACTAAAAATCAAGCTCCTGCCCCATACTTCTGCTGAAGAAGAACGATTCTTGTATCTATCCAAATTGGACGAAACACATCGCGATGCTTCTCTCGCCAGTGAGGCACATCAGAAATGAATTAAGAGTCAATATGACAAATCCATCCACCCTCGAACTTTTGCAGAAGGAGACTTAGTCCTCGTTTATGACCAAGCTCACGATAAATTGGGGACAGGAAATTTAGAACCTATGTGGCATGGTCCTTACATCGTGAAGTGTGTTCTACATAGAGGTGCCTACGAATTAGTTGATCATGATGGAATTTCCCTGGGAGAGCCCCGAAAAGGGCTTTACCTTAAAAGGTACTATGCCTAGATCACCTAGCATTTGTACTTTGTACATTATTGTATTTTAGTTTGGTGTGTCTATTTCTTTCGCGTGCTTGAGTGTTTACCATTGCCACTCATGAATGTGCTTGTGTTTTCATGCACAGATGACATCTTCCTTTCCTATATTTTTTGAGTTTGCAGATGGCGCTAGCCGACATACCCAGAACATTACTTCGGCAACATGGGTTGTTTACCAAGTTGACGAGGTGGTGAGCTCAGGAGGTATCTGCTTAGGACTAGCAACCAACAATATGGTAGAATATCATGTTGTCATTGGAATGTTGACCCAAGCCTCCTCTCTAGGTATCTCTCGTATCATTATTTACTTAGACTCCCAACTCCTGGTTTATCAACTAAACCATATCTACACTATTTGTAGTCCTATTCTGCTACGTCTACACTTACAAGTTCGTTGTCTTGAACGAATGTTCGATTACATTGAATATAGACACATTCCAAGAGAAATTAATAGTGTTTCGGATTCGTTAGCTAATTATATCGTGGATCGGTATCTTGCCCACATATAAGAGTTAAGGAAAGAAAAATTGTACATTACATGTAAATTAAAACACATCACATACATCATCATGTATAAATCATCGGCATTGTAAAAAAATCAAAACTGTATATATATATATATATATATATATATATATATATAGATATATATATATATATATATATATATATATGGTGTGACTGAAATGTTTGGATTACATCAAAAAGTATGTAGAAGAGAAAAATATTGGGTATGTTCACCCGTACAATGTTGCCTGACAAGGCATACAAAAATATGATTACCGGAGAGACTCTAATCTCCCCTTACTACATTGTGTTGCGAGTAACACATCACTGTGCGCACTACGCGTCTCAATAGAAAATTGATATTCTCTGGTACTCCCACAATGTTCCTCTGCATATGTAAAGGCACTTCTCTCCTCCATAACAGAGGAATGCCCATCGTGAGGCCTTGGAGGTTTCTATCAACTTCCTGGAGACCTATCACTAGTACTTCCAGATCTGCTGCAACCGGGATGCCCCCGCGACGTCCTGGTATCGGTATATCAGTCGGGCGCACTGCTCCCTTTTCTGCATGTTGGAAACAATACATCTATTAAAACTCTTCTACATACCCCCCAAAAATATATATACCTAAAAAACTTTAAAAAACAAAAACTAGACAAGGCATGGCTCAGTCTCTTACCTGATACATCCTAGTCTTCCCCTGCGGGAAAAATCAAATCCATGCTCCCACGGAAATCTACCTCAGTATAAGGGAAGTCCTCTATCCAGAGATACTGTCGTCTCAACTAGGAAAAGAAATCGCCAGTGAAATGGAACTTTGACTCTGATACTAGCCTTGGAGACAGACTAGTCCACCTCTCCATCCTCGGTTCATCCACTGGTCGCACTGCTAGTGCTATCTGAGGCTGCATCTGGGGGATGCGCTCTAGAAAAAATGAGACCAAAAATGAGCCATAACCAAACTGCTTATGTCTAGTCCTGCACCATGAAATCTGTTCCTTCACATTTCGAAGGAACCCCGCACTCCAGTTGAACAGTGTTGGTTCCAAACACTGAACACCGTAAGGCAACTGCGATCTTGATTCCAGATGAGCGCTAGTAATTCCTATCATACTCATGATAGCAAACAGTATATACTGAAGGGGTAGCTCTCGAATGTCCTTGATAGGGATTCTACCCCCTACCAGCCTTTCTCCTGAGATACAGTGGTGTGCTAGATACACGTCCACTTGTTCAGGTAGTGCCCTCTGCCCGGAGAAAGATATGGGGACCCCTCTTTTCGAGAGGCCAGTCAAAAAATACACATCTTCTAACTCAATGGTTAAAAGTTGCGTGCCAATTCGGAATCCTTGTTCCGCAACATCCCATAGGCCGATCATATGCTCGAGCAATAAAATCTCTTTATTCATTTTTTGCAACTTGAAGAATTTGAGAAAACCACAAGCTCGCAACGCAACCCATGTGCAGGGACTCCGTAAGGCAGCTAAGTCATCCATCTCATGTTCTCTTTCTTTCCACTCGATCATGGTTGCCGAAGTTATCTACGAAACAAAAAATAAAAAAAATCCATTATTTCCACGTTTTGGCAATTTCGACAATTTTCAAAAGCAATTTAAAACATGAAATAAGGTTCCCACATCATTTAAAAGTGACCACACACTCTTTTATAACTATCACGCCCTCCCTAGCCATTTAACATTCATCAAATAACAATGAAAACGTTTTAAAAAATCAAAACGACTTTGGGGCTGCATGGGCATATGTGAAGATTTTTATGGGCTCTTTTACCAAAAAAAGACCTATCTAATTGACTATTGGGGCGTTGACATCTTAGCCATCCTTTTCTAAAACGTTTTTTGTAAAAGAATCCCCTTTTTCCATTGATTTTTAAAGAGGCCGATTTGGTTCTATTTAGGGCAACTTGGGGCTTCGTATTTTAAAATAAATGATGCTATGAAAATGAATATTGAACCATGTAATTGAAATAAGAAGATATGGACACCTACCTGGTCCAAACGACAAGCAAAATGGTCAATCGTAGCTCCGACAGCGAGCAAAACAAGATCCGCTTCAAAATGAGATTCTCCACTACTCCAAAATCCTTGTGCGAAATGAAATTGTAAATGAAGTTTCAATGAATTTTTATTTATAAATTTTTATTTTTCATAAGGTATAGTCATTTTTGGGTTTCTCTAATAAAATAATGGCTTTACTAAACCCTGGTTTGTAGTTTTGGTATCACAGGTTTCCTGGCAGTTCTGATGGATTATTCACCTTGTCGCACTTATGAGCATAGTCTTAGTTCCTGCTCGAGCTCGATAATATGAGAACGTAACCGGGTAAAATTTTATCTATTTTTTGGAACCATATGGATACACGAACACATGAAAAAGGAACCCCCCTAGAGTCTACTTTAAACCCTTTTCTGACTCTTTAAATATGAAAAGATTGTTGAGTGACCTTGCTTCCTTTCACACTCGTTAAAAGGTCAGAAAGGGCATCTTTCGAGTGATAGTTTACCCCTTTTTGATCTCGTTAGACTACTGTATGAAAAAGGAACTGAGAGAGTTCTCTTTTAAGTGTTTTTCCAAACTCTATAATCTCGAAAAACCTTCGATTTTTCTGTCTTTGGACTCGTTAAAGCACACATCGACATGCCCATATGGGACCAAACCCTTACTTCTTCCGGTCCGTTAAACGAAGGAAGAGGAACTTACGAAAGGTGAGTTATATCAAGCATGTGTTATCCTCCTCGAGCTCATTAAATCAAAAATAAGTACTCATCTATCTGGATGGGGGAAAAAATTGAAAGGAGCAAGCCAAGCAGTCTCTTGAGAACATCTTCTGACACTTCTTAGAGTCGCCCTTGAACACGACACTTTTTTATTTGCACGTATCATAATCCATTGAACCTCTACACTGAGCCAATCCTTTGAGTTCCTTTCATTCCTTTGGGTCACCCGACGCAAGTCACAGTATCCACTGCATAGTTTTGGTCCATGTAACATTTTTGTTGTTGTGCCTCAGTGTTCAAGTGAAGTATCCACCTCGAGAGTCAGCCATCCTAAATATCTTGCCTCAAAACTTGTGTCAGTCCATGTCCATTTGATCCACCGATTACATCTCCATGTCCATTTCATGTCATTGATGGGGGATACATCAAGGCCCTCCCTCGATGAGTCTATTCTTGTCGAATTCAACACATTATCCAAGAATCAAACTTAGAAACCAATTAGTACTTTGGGACCTGCATGCCTCAATGGAAGGCCTCCTCACGTTCGACAGTAGGTTTACATCATTGACCTTTGATCGGATGATTCCACGAATGTTCAACCTCATCACATCTATTCACATTCGGTGGAATGTACTAGGGTACCTTGGGAATCATTGGCATTAATGGTGATCTCCCTCGTGCTTGTTAACGGTTCATACCATTGACCGGTAATCAAGTGGTTTCGGCCATGTTCAACATCAGAACATCTATTCGCATGGTTAGATTCGTACCATATTGGGATCGGTAAGAAGACCCTGAGTTGGGTAATCACTTTGATATATGCTTTGCCTAGGTTGCGAAGGATTTTCTATTGGACAAACAACACATACATTGTTACATAGATCCACTTTGTATTGGTCATGGCCATGTCTTGTCATATCGTAGATCCACTGTGTATTCTTCGTGGCTATGATCAGTCTGAGTCATCAGAGTATAGGTCCACGTTGTATCTTCGGTGGTTATACATTTTTATCAATATAATTGTGGATGTGCAGTGTATTTTATAGCGGCCATATCTCGCAAGTCTTGATCACCCAAGCATAGGTATGCTTTCCTTGGGTTTTGAAATATGTCATGATATTTGTTGGATGTTTGTGTGCAGCTTCCGTCAGGTTTTCCGAGTCTATACCCTTTCTTGAACATCTACAAAGTATTTCAATTATCAGTTTGCATCTTCTAAATTCACACTTTTGGGGGGCATTCTATTACACATCAAAATTACTCAACTCGATAAGTGTCACATATTCCTCTCAATTGTCGTAAGTGTCGCATCTTCCTTACAAATTTCAAAAGTGTCGCAAGTTGTTCACAAGTGTCCAAGACGTCATTCAAGCATACTTCCATAATGACGAAACTAAGGAGGCACTTAAAACATCTCATATACTTGGTTTGGAGAAGGAGAACTGGTTAACTGAAGTTAAGGGACTCTTGACACCTGAGAAGAGCCCTTAATCAAAGGTTCTAAGGGTGAGCGCTCCCCTAGATCAGTCTAGAGAGAACTAGCGCCCCCCTATAAGGCTTCATGGAGCGTTATAACACTCCCCTGCCCTTCTGAAGGAGCTCTATCCACTTTTGGAGCGTTGGTGCTTCCCTCAAGCTTCCTAGGGAGCGCTACAACGCTTTCATGCCCCTTTTGAGGGAGCACTGCATAATCTGAGGCAACAGTTGGCCCGTTGAGGAGAATAAGGGGAGGATCTTTCAAGTTTAGAAGGCAGCTGCATTCGAATTCTTTGTTTCATTAGGAGATCCCTGATCTAAGGAGGAGGTTCCTCAACTTGTTCTAAAGATAACTCAAGAGGTTAAGCTCCTCTTAACCTATATAAGCAAGTTGTATGATGGTGAAAGGGGACTGGAAAAGGAGAATAACACCAAACTTATGATCTCATAAGTGGTGCTGGAACAGAGCTGATTGGAGGAAGAATTGCTAGCATGAAACCTATGATCTCATAGGAAACACACAGTCAACCAAAGGAGAGTGATCAGTGAAGATTTTTTCATCCAGGTTGTGGATATTTCGAGCAAGGGTTAGACGAAGGGGACTTGACGAAGATGTCTCATTCACATCTACAATTGTAAGTACTGATGTCATTATTCTCATTAATATGACACGCTTGGCCTGTTTCTTTCTATTTCGTGTCTGATGTCACATGAACTTATCATTGATAGATAGATCTGTTTTCAAGTTAATATCAATAGAGTAGGAAGCGGTCGTATCTTGTTTGTCTATAGAACTCAACGAGGAGCAAAGGATCAGAGCTCAACTCAGAGTGTGCAAGGACAAACGTCGATAAAGAGGTACTTCTATTCTCCTTCCTTCTCATGTGTTAGTTTGTATAGATTTGAAAGGAAGTCAATGTCCACGTTAAGCATTTTCTGTCTTAGAGTTAGGGTCAAGCTCTTTAAGGAAATCTACCTATCCGTAGGGAGATTTTCCTACAACATAGGTCTTTGATCACATACATGAGGTTTCTACATGACTAAAGTGACAGGGACAATGACAGGTTGGATGTTTATTGTAGCACCCTCGACCACCCAGGTCGGGCCATGCTACTCCAAATAACACTCTGATACCATGTTGTAACGTTCCCAACAACCAAACAAGTCAGTCAATCCTACCTAACGAATGTATATTTTAATTAGATCCTTTGATACACACACACAGACACACACATATATGTGATGAAATTTTATATAGAAATAACATTTTTTTCATACACATATTCATGCAAAAGCAACAATAATACATACATGCAATAAACACAAACAATTCTGATAAAATTATAACACATCTACAAGATACACATCATACAAGGAACATATATTTGGTACTTATATTTTAATAGATGACCACCAACTTCTTTCATACCTTCCACAAATATCCCATCCTTAGACAACACTTCTCATTATGTTCAACAGTAGGTCACCCCCGAGCTGGTACTAAAATCCACCCAGGGCAAAGGAATCCTAGACCTAGGTTGAGGTTATAGGAACTGCATACTGAAACTAGAAGGATTCTCTCCAAGGAGCCTACGTATGCCCACTTCTCATGGATTTTCATTCCCCACATGCCTATCCCACCCCAAGAATATGCACCTCCACTTATCCACAGTCCATCGGCTGCTCCACTTCCCTTATAGGGCTTCATCACAAGGTTGGATCGGGAATTCTGAGAGCTTTGTAGTTGGTGTTGGACTCCCTCCAGGAGAAATCACTTCCACAACAATCTCTCTCACCTAGAGAGATTTTCTCATAGACCTAACAACCTTCTTATTTAACCATGGTCCTAACAACCCACCTCTTTAACCACAATAACCAAAATCTGGTAAGGCAAGGGAACGACTCAACGTAATCACAGAGGATCACAATGGAAGAAAGGGATCTAGTTGCGTGCTTGTTCAGTGTGTGTGTGAAATACACAATGGGTGGCCAGAATGGTGAGGATGAACTCGTGGGAAACTAAATGGACAGAATGGTCGGAATGCTGAGAGTGAGTAAGGCAAATGGTGAGAATGGTTGGTATCTAGAATCGTGAGAGAGATAGAATGATGAGAGAGAACTCCTTAGGAAGGTGGCCAGAATGGTTTGTGAACCCCAATAATGGTGGGAATTCCCACATAAATATGCATGTGTCTTGGGTGACAATTGGATCTCTAGGAGAACGCTCGTCTCCACTTGGATTTTGTTCCTCTCCCCAAAGGAACTTAGGATAATTGGGTTTATTTCCCCACTTTAGTATTTTCAGGAATATATTATAATATTCCCTTAGGTTAAACCCTCAAACTTATCCCATTTTTCCTAGCCTTTTATCCCCATCCTTTTTCCTACCAAGTGGAGATTAATCCCCCATAATTCTTTCTTTGTGGTCGTTCTACAGACAACGATGTATTTTATTAATGATCTACATAATTACATATACAAAAATCAAGCCCACTGGCCTTAGCATCTAGGCTCTCTAGCCTAGTAATATGTAAGCATACCAACTTATAATTACTCATCTCACCATCCTACAAACATCATTACATTTTAGAAGGGCTCGACCTTGGGGTATTACAATACCCTCCCCTTATTTTTTCACTATCCTTAGTGTAATTCATTTACATAATATCAGCAAGATTTTTAGAATATTAAAAAAGATGTTGGTATTCTACTTGCATTGAATCTTCATGCTCCCATGTTGCGCCCTTAGGACGGTACCAGGTCCACTAGAATTTTACAGGCCATATGGATCGATTCCAAATTTTCTTGTTTTTATGGTCTAGTATACGCACCAGTTGCACTTGAAAAGATCTTTCTTACTCCACCTGAATCACATTCGAATCAATAACATGATTAGCATCATGTATATATTTCTTAAGAAATGAGACATGAAATAAATTATGTATATACATAGATGTAGGCAACACAAGCATATAAGCTGCTGGACCAATACTCTCTAAGATTTCAAACAACCCGCAATATTTGGCTACCAACTTGGAACAACTTCCCAACTTTAGGGAACTTCTGTTGGCTTTCACCTTCATGAAAACATGATCACCCACTTTAAATCCCATGTGAGTTATGTTCTTGTCAGCATAGATTTTCTTCCTGTCTTGGGAAGACTTCAAATTCTGTTTAATATTCATCAATTTCTTTTCCATTTCCTTGAGAAACTTTGGCCCAGCCACTTCTCTATCAGCTAGGTTATCCCAACCTACTAGGGTGTTGCACTTTTTACCATAAAGTGATTCAAACGGGCTCATCTTCAGTGATTTTTGATACCCATTGTTGTAGGTAAATTATACCAAGTGTAGGTAGTCCTCCCATCTGTATGGTTTGTCCATCACATACATCCTTATCATATATTCTATCACTTTATTTACTCTTTCTGTTTGTCCATATGATTCAGGATGATAGTTTGTGCTGAAGTTTAGGTTCGTTCTGAACCCCTTGAATAATCCTCTCCAAAAGTTTGAGGTAAACTTTGGGTCTCTTTCAGACACAATTGTTTTGGGAATATCATGTAGTTGTTCTACCTCCCTCATATAAATGTCAACAACGTTGGCTTCCTTGTGAGTAACATTCATAGGAATGAAATGGGTGGCTTTATTAAGCTTATCCACCACCACCATGATTGCATCATGTTGCTTTCTTGTTTTGGGAAATCCTGTGATGAAATTCGTTATCGCACTTCCCACTTCCACTAAGGAATGGGTAATGGATGCAACAACCCAGTTGGGTGTCTATGCTCATCCTTGACCCTTTGACACTCTAAAAATTTATCTATGTATTCAACAATATCCCTCTTCATGCATGGCCAATAATATTGTCTCTTGACTACTAAAACTGTTTTATGATATCCTAGGTGTCAGGCATAAGGCACATTATGAATTTGTTTTAACATCACACTCCTCAATTTAGGAGAATTGGGTACATAAACTATGTTTCTATACAAGATAATTCCATCAATTCCCAATTCATAATTTTCATCTTTCTGCTACATTTTACCTTGCTGCATTTTTTTTTATCAATTCCACGTACTGCAAATCAACTTTTGCAGCCTCAAAAATTCTTCCCTTAATCTTCGTCTGATACATGATAATGGTTGTATCATTTCATTCATCAAATATTCAGATGAGTGCATTAGTCACTTTGTTCTCCTTTCCTTTGATGTGCGTAATATCAAAGTCATACTCAAAGAGGAATTCCAACCATCTACTCTTCCTAACATTCAAGGTAGGATGATCAAACAAATATTTCGAACCGTTATGGTATGTTCTCAGCTCAAAACTCTTTCCCATGAGGTAGTGATTCCACTTCTTCAAAACGTTCTCTATGGCTGCCAATTCCAAATCATGAGTGGCATAGAGCCTTTCATTCTCTTTCAATTTTCTGGACTTGAAACAAATCACAAATTCTTTATGACTAAGGACTCCACCAAGTCCTTCTTTGCACATGTCTGTGAAAACCACAAAATCTTCATTCGGATCTACAATATGCATAATTAGAGAACTGGTTAACAATGGCTTCAATTGTTGGAAGCTCTTTTCACATTTTTTTAGTCCATTGAAACTTTATCCCTTTTCTTTGCAAGGAAGTGATTGGGTGAGCTATTCTCGAAAACCCTACAATGAACCTTCGATAGTAGCTAGCTAGACCCATGACAGATCTAATTTTTGTCACATTCTTAGGTGTTGTCCACCCTTTAATGGACTCAATATTTTCAGGCTCCATTGTTATCCCATCTTTAGATATGATATGCCCTAAATAGTGAATTTTGTTTTGATAAAATGAGCACTTTCTCAATTTGGCATACAACTTATGCTCTCTTATCACTTCCAACACCATCCTCAAATGATGCTCATTCTCTTCTTCTGACTTGGAATATACAAGGATGTCATCCATAAAGACAATAACAAAATTGTCTAAATATTCCCAGAAAACACCATTCATTAAGCACATAAAAACAACTCATGCATTTCATAACCCAAATGGAGCCACTATAAACTCACAATGACCATACCTTGTCCTGAAGGTTGTCTTGCTAATGTTTTCCTCTTTAATCCTTACCTGATGATATCCTAACCTAATATCAATCTTTGAGAGTATATTTGCATCCTTCAATTGATCGAAGAGATCATCAATTCTTGGCAAATGATACTTGTTCTTTATAGTCACTTTTTTCAAATGTCTGAAATCGATGCACAATCTCAATGTCCCATCTTTCTTCTTCACGGAAAAGAATGGGGCACGCCAAGGTGACACACTTGGGTGTATATACCCCTTCTTCAGAAGTTCTTCAAGCTACATTTGTAACTCCTTCAGCTCCGGTGTACTCATTTTGTAAGGATTCTTTGATACTGGAGCTGCTCCAGGCATTAAATTTATGGAGAAATCAATATCTCTCTTTGGAGGTATTCTAGGTACCTCCTTGAACACATCTTCAAAATATTCCAGGACTACATGGTCCTCCAGATTTAACACCTTACCCTTAGATGCTTCTTCCATATGGGTTGCAAATATTTGACAACCCTTCCTGTAACACTTCTTTAGCCACATTGATGAGATTTCTCAGATAGTAATTGCTCTGGGAATTCCTTGGGTTGCTGTCTGATTTCCTTCCTCATCCAGGCAAGTGAATGCCTTGTTATGACAGTCTAATAGGGCATGGTGTTGGTCTAACCAATCCATACCAATTAGGTAACGATATGATCCCAATGAAAAGATGTTCAAATCTGCCTTGGTACATAGTCCATTCATTCCCACTAGGCATGACTTAACTATTTCAACGACCTTTCTCTTGGCTCCTGTAGCCAACTATACCAGCCAATATTTCCCATGCTTTCTTCTTGGAAAAATAATTCGTTACACTATCTTAGGGTCTATATAGCTATGACTATCCCCTGAATCAATTAAAATAGTAAAGCCAATGTTATTTATTATACCTTTAACTTCAATCATGTGTTATTGAAACTCATCTTTCTTGTTGTCGAGGGATGCATAGATTCTTGGTACACTTCTGCCCATGTCCTCCACTGTTTCATCTTGCTGAACATTGTGGACATATCTCACCTTGTAATTTTTGTGTGGATAGTCTCTATACTTTTGGTCTCCTTTAAAAATCCAACATTGAATGGGTGCCTTCCTTGATCGTTGCCCACCTACCTCAGACATTCTATTCTCTCTAAAAGGAATTTTTCCTTGAGGACAATTTCTGAAAAAAGGAGGCATGTTTACCTTCTTCCTCTATTCCTTCTTGAACTTCCTCTTGTCCTCGCAAGACTTCTGGAAAGTAGACTTTCATATTTGTTGATCATATAAGAATTTTTCTCTTCTTATAGTTTCTTCTAGATTTTTGGGATCATCATATTGGATTTTATCATTGATGTAAGATGATAGCCCACTCAGGTACTTCTGAATCTTCACTATTTCATCCTTAATGAAGGAGACATACTTCAATAAATCCAAGAATATTCTTTCATAGTCATCAGTGGACATACTTCCCAGCTTGATTTCAATGAAATCTTTCATCTTTCTATCATAATACCTCTTGGTCAAGTATTTCTTCTCAAAATGCCTCTTGAAATCCTTCCAAGTAACATTTTTCTCCCTGAGGTGGTGTACTTGAGCCAGTTGATCCCACCTCATGGATTCCTTTCCTTTAAGCTGGTAGATGACAATTACTCCCTCTGCATGAGAAGGATAGTTACGCAATTGGAAGTACTTCCTCATGCCTAACATCCTTGTCTCAACATATTCATATTTCTTATGCTCTCCATCAAAAGTAGGAGATTTGATATTATTCATTTCTTCTCTCAACTCATCCACCCTGGACCTCCTATGTTTCCTTTCCAGGATCTAAATTAACTTCATGTTGAAGTCTTATCATTATTCCTTGGTTGTCACAAGCCTCTTATTATTATCCTTGTGTCTCTGGACATCTGTCTACAATTTTCTGAGGGTCTCGGCTAGATTTATGTCTTGGTCCATTTCTCCTCCATGTCTATTGGAGTTGGTTCCTTCCCTATCCAACTGGACATTCAACCCTTTTTTTTCATCTTCTTTACTAAATACTATCTTAGCATCATCCATCACTTTTGTACTTTGTTCCGAATCTGATATGACCACTCTTAATTCTGTAAAACAATGTGCAACCAATAGAACCTTTTCAAGCTAACTGTTCTTAATAATCTCATGGAAACATGAACCATTCTGATTCATTAATATATCAAAATCATTTTCTATTGTTTCCTTGAGAAATTGACTATTTAGATCCAATTTCTAGGTGAACAATTATCTTCTACTATTCAATACCTTTCCAATGGCTTCTTCTATGCTCAATTCTGAGTTTTGAGTAGGAAGTTATGGCCACTTGAACAATTTGTCCTTTTTCTATTCTTTAAAAAAGGGTTTAGAACACTAGCCCCTTCCTTTCATCCTTTAATATGCATGTGACCATGGCTATTACCAAGTTCTAATAGTTTGTCACTTACTTCGTGCCTCAGAGTTTTTTGGCTTTGGGTCTTTTCAACTCACCACAAAGTCAATCTCTTGAACCCAAAATTTGTGAAGTTCACCACTGATGTGAGAGGGATCAATGGTCGCCGCTCTCTACTAGAATCAATGGCCACAATTAATTTTGGGACTTCGTGCTTTAGGTTTCCAAATCCTTCAATGCCACAAACCTCTGGAGTGTTAGATCGTCTGACACGTGTCCACTACTTTCAACGGTCATGATGAACTCTGATGCTTCGACCATTAGAAGTTCTCAACCCACGCAACCCCAATTGCCTCTAAAGTGGCTATCCTCTGAATGCATGATG
Organism: Picea engelmannii; assembly: GCA_009831015.1. NCBI lineage: Eukaryota > Viridiplantae > Streptophyta > Pinopsida > Pinales > Pinaceae > Picea > Picea engelmannii. The sequence continues at coordinate 1,701,043 of ML781739.1, forward strand.
TGGTGCCATGCATTCCCTGTGATCATCAGGGGCCCCATTATCCATGCTCAAGAAGAGTTCCACATGGTGAAATATTAGAAGTAGACATGTGGCCCACTATGACGGGTCACACATGTCATGCTCTAACTATAATTTCTCTCCTCCAAAGGTTCTTAACTCACTGATATGTGGCACACATCCCATGTTTCCACGTCATCCCTAGTGATGTCACTTTGGTGCTTTGAAACCTCAACACTTTGGGCTTCAAAATTTTTTACTTCCACAAGCTTGTTAACTTTTGAATGTCGAACTTTAGCACTACTTAATCTTCTGGGGTCCACATAATACAATTGTTATAATATAAGGTGGTGACATGTGGCCCCATGTGTCAAATTTCTTTTGGTCCAAGAGGGTCCTCAAAGTTCCATTCTGACTGACATGTGGCAGGACTAAGAAATTCCACGTCACCCTAGGTGACATCATCATGCCACATCACTTTGGGACTTTGGGCTTTGGGACTTCGGACAATTAACCTTTTCACACCCTTGTTTCTCCCAAACGCTGAACTCCCAAACAAGTTAATCTACTGACATGTGTCTCTTTTAATGAATAGTCCAGGGTGAACTCCAAACCTTAGGACTTTGGAACTTTGGGCTTCAACCCTTTCTTCTCTATAACACAAAAAGTTCACCAAAGTCACAAAATCACGAAGTCCAAAGTACTTAGGATTAAATTTTGTGCACTTTTCTCCATATCTGATGGTTTTGAAGGATCCTCCTTCTCCCGAACATATCCCATGGAAAAACTTCAAACCTTGAAGTTCCCAACGCACAATTACTGTAATCTCGTTTCCTTGCTATCTTTCTAGAACTGTTGTACCTCCAGGGCTTATAAACATGACCAAGGTGTTCTCTTGGCACTCTGGTACACTATGAAATTCAAATTTTGTCCATCTTGACAACAATTTTCTCTGAGCCTTGATTCTATAACCACTTATATGACCTAATTCAGGATCAATGTCAAGAACTGGGCTCTGAACTTGAATTTTGTTCATTTCAACAACAATTCCATTCTAAAACCTTTTCTTCAACTTCCACTTTCCTGACCCATCCAGGATGAGTGTTGAAACCATGGCTCTGATACCATCTTGTAGCACCCTCGACCACCTAGGAAGGGCCATGCTACTCCAAATAATGCTCGGATACCATATTGTAACGTCCCGAGGCACCAGACTGGTCGAGCAATGCTATGTAACGACTGTATCTTTTAATTCTCTGCTCTGATATAAATTTATATATGTGATGAAATTTTAAACAGACACAACATCATGTTCATACACACATTCATGTAGAAGCGACAATAATACATACATGCAATAAAAACAAATAATTTTGATAACATTATAACACATGTACAAGATACACATCATACAGAGAACAAAAATTTGGTACTTATATTTTAATAGATGACCAGAAACTACATGCATACCTTCCACAAACCTCCCATCCTTAGACCATGCTGCTCATCACGTTGAGTAGTGGGTCACCCTCAAGCTGGGACTAAACTCCACCCAGGGAAAAGGAATCCTATAACTAGGTTGAGGCTACGAGAACTACAAAGTGAAATTGGAAGGATTCTCTCCAAAGAGCCTACTTACTCCCACTTCTCATTAGCTCTCATTCTCCACATGCATGTCCCACCACAGGAATATGCACCTTCACTATTCCACGGTCCATAGAATCCTACACTTCCTTTCCAGGGTTTCAACAACAGGTCGAATCATGAATTCTTAAAGCTCTGTAGCTAGTGTTGGACTCCATCCAAGAGAAATCACTTCCACAAAAAAATCTCTCACCTGGACAGAGTTTCTCATAGTCCTGACAACCTACTTCTTCAACCGTGGGATGGACAACCCACCTCTTCAACCACAACAACCAAAATTGGGTAAGTCAAGGGAAAGACTCAACGAAAAGGTCTCTGGTTGTGTGCTTGTTTAGTGTGTGCATGAACTGCACAATGGGTGGCCATAATGTTGAGGATGAACTCGTTGGAAACTAAATGGCCAGACTGGTCAGAATGCTGAGAGCGAGCAAGGAAAATGGTGAGAATGGTCAGTATCCAAAATCGTGAGAGAGATGGAATGATGAGAAAAAACTCCTCAAGAAGGTTCCCAGAATGGTTCATGAACCCCAATAATGGTGGGAATTCCCACTTAAATATGCATGCATCCTAGATGACAATTGGCTCTCGAGGAGAATGCTCCTCCCCACTTGGAGTTTGTTCCTCTCCCCAAAGGAACTTAGGACAACTGGGTTTGTTTCCCCACTTTAGTATTTTTAGGAATATATTATAATATTTACTTGGGTTAAGCCCTTAAACCTAGCCCCTCTTTCCTAGCCTCTCAACCCCATACTTTTCACTACCCAATGGATCTTAGTCCCACATAACTCTTTCTTCGTGGTTGGTCTTCGCACGAAAATGTATTTTATTAATGATCTTCATAATTACATATACAAAAATTAGGCCCACTGGCCTTAGCATCTAGGGTCTCTGGCCTAGTAATATGTAATCCTACTAGCTTATAATTACTTGGCTCATGAGCCTACAAACATCATTACATTTCACAAGGGCTCGGCCTTGGGGTATTACATTGATAGTGATGTGTATATTATCAGTGATGGGTTCAGTGATAGGTTAAGTCTACATTTCTATTTCAGGGTAGAGGTATTGGGCAAGGAAAGCGGATCCTATCCTCCTTCCTGTTGCATCTAGAAAATACAAGGAGTTGGAGTTTCCTTCAGGTTGGAGCATGTAAATAAGGTTGGCGTAGCCTCCTTCCAGTTGGAGTTGGAGAATACAGGGAGTTGGATCTTCCTTCAGGTTGGAGCCTTTAAATCAAGGGGTTGGAGTCTCCTTCTAGTTGGAGCTGGAGAATTTAGGAAGTTGTATCGTCTTTCAGGTCAGAGACTATAAATAAGATCCAAACCTTAGTGAGTGTGGGTATTACCAGTGCATAAATGCAATGTACCTACCTTGTCTCATTTCGCTATCACCAATGATCCTTTGATGACCTTTGGGGCTGGCCAGTCACTGATGACTTGGATCTTGGCTAGATTCACATGTACACAATGATGATCAATGATGTAGTCCAGGTAATGGACCTTTTCCATGGTGAAGGAGAATTTTTCCAAGTTGGCATATAGCTTGTGTTGTCACAGGGTGTGAATAACCCGTTGAATATGCTGCAAGTGTTCTACCCAAGTCTTGTTGTAAATGAGAATGTAATCCATATACACTACTAAAAATTTATTGGTGAATGGTCGCAGGATATCATCCATCATCCTCAGGAAAGTGGTTGGATCATTTGTCAATCCAAAGGGCATGAACAACCATTCAAAAAGACCTTCCTTTGATTTGAAGGAGATCTTCCATACATATGTATGTTCTATCAGGACCTGGTGGTAGCTAGACTTCAGATCAATCTTAGTGAAGTATTTGGCCCAGTTGAGATGATCAAGGAGGTCATTGTTTTAGGGAATCGAATACGAGTTTTTGACTATGATTTTATTCAGGGCCCAGTAACCAATGCAGAGTTGTCAAGTTCCATATTTCTTCTGTACCAACATGATTGGGCTCCTGCAAGGTGATGAGTTGGGACAGATGTGACCCTTGTGGAGAAGTTCTTGGATCTGTCTCTTGATCTCCTCATTCTCTAATAGAGAGCAGTGGTAGACTAGCCCATAGGGAAGTGGTGTGCCGAGGGTCTTATTTATGAGGTTCTTGACCTGACAATTGTTATAACCCTAATTTTCACCATACATGCTTACCTGGAATCAGGCCATCTCATATTCCTTCTTTGCCAAGCTAGTACTGAACAACTCTTCTTAAAAAACACCCTTTTTAAAGGTACATGCACCCTGCTCCACTACAGCCCATGTGTACACTCTTGCTGACCCACTACAGCCTATGTGTACACTCTAGTTGACCCACTCCAGCCCGCGTGTATGTACAATAGCACAAAAAATGGAAAGTTGCCGACGGAACATGTAGTTTTGGGCAAGCTAACTAAACCTTTTGACCATGCATGGTTAGTCACTCGACCAAATACCTAGCTCCTTCTAGCCTATAAAAGAAGGGGTAGGGGTCCCATTTGAAAAGAGGAGAATCATAGTAAAGAAACTATACCCAATTGAGCATTCACTTTGTCCCAACCTTTAGCCATCCTTGTGCAAAGAGAAGTATAGAGAAAAGCAGTTGGAAGACAGTGGAAGAAGATCCCAGGACCAGGATCAAGGAGAAGTAGCCGAATTTATCATTGTAAGGTATCATTGTGAAGTTAATAAAAGAATTGCTTTTCCCGTCCCGCCATATGAGATTGTCATTATTGGAATATTGATTGTATGATTGATTAAATCTCTAACCCATTAGTTCATAGATCAAATGCATGTGGAGTTCTTTGTTTGTCTTTAGTGAATGCAGGTCAACATTGGGAGGAGAGTTGTAGTCAAAGAACAACCAAGTGTGAAAATGGATCGACATCAAACACGAAGAATAAGGTACATCAACTTAATCTCTTGAGCCTTGTATTTACATATGAGTAATGGGGGTCTAGGCATGGGATGATGGTAAAAATTAAGAATCTTTAGGTCATTTATGCATGCATGATAAAACCCTTAGTGCTAGTCCATAGAAGGGATTTCCCACCCACAACAGAATTGGCGACCGTACTAGGGATATCTCGGGTTTTCTAGGGATACTTTTAGGTAGTTTTAAATTGGTTTCATCACCTTTTTTCTAAGTTTTTGCAAGAGTCTAAGCTAGTAGGGATTATAGTCTTCCATACCAATACTCCCTGCTTTCTTTACTTGGCTGCATTTTCTTTTCAGGAATTCATAGAGGTACACGTGACCTGTATAAGGTCTGCATGCATGTACATGCACCCTACCTTCACACAGCTCGAGTGCATACACCTGCTGATGAAGTGTTGGTTGCGTGTCTGAGAACCCAGGAAATCCTTCTCAGGAAGAGGCAGTCATCCTCTCCCTTGCAGAAGTGATCCTTCTCAGTGATCTTCTGGGTCCTTCTAGGTCTCTGATTGAACATTCCATAGTCAAGTAAAAACCTTAGATCATATTTTTCCTTGCATATTTTTCTATCAAAGTAAGTTTCTTTATCTTCAAAGGATTCTGGTTCTCAATACCAGTACTCCCTGCCTGAGCTTAGTCACTTGTCTTGCTTATTTTGAGGAGAAACAAAGGCACATGTGGCCTGTAGTGGGCCTACACGCGTGCATATGCATCCTATCTTTGGGAAGCCCGTGTGGATATGCTGGATGTTGAAGTGACACATGGGTGCTTATCTAGAAAATTTTGAGGAGGCAGTCATCCTCTTCCCTGTCAAGTTTTTACTTCCCAGGTTTTTCTTGTTTCTTTCTGGTCTCTATCATAAGCAGTTTTAGCCTAGGTTGTATTTCAGCATAGCTTTTTTTTTCATTTAAAATATTTTTTGTGTTTCGTAGCTTTTTTAACTTACTTTTAGCTTGAAATTTTAAGAAAAATGAGTTGCATTTTGAAAAACAATTCCCCCTCATGGTTGGGGGGGGGGGGGG
>ML781739.1:1706650-1741454 GCA_009831015.1 Picea engelmannii
AGTTTGTTTTAGAATCTTTTGTTATTTATTCTTTGATTGGAAGAAAATATATAAAAACAAAAATAGTTTGTTAGATCTCTTTCTTTCCTGACATTTTCTTTGCATTGTTATTTGAAAAAGAAAAAAAAATTAGCATAGTGTTGTGTTTTCTTCTAATTTTAAAAGCATTTCAAAAGGAAAAAAATAGGAAATATAATCATTCTTTGCCAGTGTTCATATAAGTTTCATCATTTTTCGTAAGACTCTTAATACCATTAGTTGCACTACCATACCCTTTTGAGTAAATCAAGCCAGTAAAAAGAACGCAAATTAAAATTTACTAGACTTTATGTTTGTAGGGTCCATCAACTAGATTAGGCTAGAGCCTTGATTTAGGTTGGAGAGGAAACTCTTCAAGGCTATAAAACAAACATACGATTTTGTGATAAGGAGTGTAGAAGTCCAGTAACATGGAAATTATTCGGGACCCCCCTCTAACACAGGGGCTAAAAACGAGGTCGCATGTGGAAAGGTAGCGGAGATAACCCTTCCAAAGCTGAACCAAGCATAGTGGGGAATGCATATAGAGGACTTGTCTTGTGATTCCGTTGATTGCATTTTCCACAGAGCTTCGTGGGTCTGGAATCCGTTCACGTTCCTCAGTCGTCTTCCAGAACACTTTCTTTCGATACCCTTGATAGGTTTTGGGCTTGATACCCTGCTCATTGTGGTCCACCCGACTGTCAACTGTACCCGCCTAGTGATTGTTCACAAGCTGGCAACATAGTTTCCTTTATTTTAGGGACTTACACAGGTGACTACGAGGGTATACCGCAGTACCTAGGGTAGACATCAGGCCACGCTTTGTAGAGTATACTTGGAGAGTGCTTCTGTATTCGAGTTGCACTTGCACCGATAAGTTTCTCTAATGTTGGTTGGTGTAACTGTTCTTCCAACTAGTTAGTCGTTTTCTTGATTTGCCTTTAGGAACTCTTAGTGTGTGCTCTATGTTCCCTAGTTTTCCATAGTGAGTTAGTCAGTTGTGGATTTGGATCTCTGACCTTGGGTGGTAGACCACCCACTCCATTGGTTGAGAGGACTTTTCAGTCTTCCACTTAGAAACAAGGAGTCGCCTCTTTATAGGCATTGTTTTGATAACATTGGTTCTTTAAAGTCAGTGTGTGAGACTTTTACAGATTTGAATGATACAGCAAGGGGAGAACCTCTACATAAGATATCCATGGCTAAAGTTCCCGATGATACCAACCAAGGAACTCCTTCACAAGGGGATTCTTTTGCTTTTCCTTTCTTCAAAAATGTTGGTGTCCCTTTGATGGCCACTTTGTATTCATGGGTTGAATGTTGGATTACCGGTTTGGTTGGGTACCATTCCAAATGTCCCAAATTCTCTTGACACTTCTCAGTTAAGCACTTTATGTCATGGGCACCTTGTTGATGTTTCTTCGTCAGTAAAGTATTATCCTCCTCCTTCTCCCGCCTCTAGTGAAAGTACAGTTACTAGTAACTAGAAGTCTAAATGAAATAAAAAGAGGAAGAATAGGAAGAAGAAATCACCAACCTCTGCAAGTCATGTTGTAGATAGTTCAACAACCTTTGCAAGTCACATTGAAGACCATCACTCAGCCTCTGCAAGTCATGCTGGGGGAAAATTTTCATTCACTTCTAGTCATACTGGCAATAGGTTTGTAGCCTCTGCGAGCCATGTTATCGAGCTATCACCAACCTCTACAAGTCAGATTGGAGATGTGCAGCCAGCCACTGCCAGTCATGCCGGGGGCATTGATTCTGTTGAGAAACCTAGACGGATAGGACGTAAACCTAAGTTCCCTTGTAATATTTGCAAGGGCGATCACCTTACTCATTTGTGCCCTGGCCTTCCAGAGGTACAAAGATTGTGGTCCATGTCTGCAAGATCTTATGATTTTGGGTCTTTTGCAGTTTCCTCACAGTCTATTGAGCCATTGGTTGAGAAAGTGGTCATGTCGATGCAGTCATCAACTGATCCCACTCATCTTTTGGGGGATGAGGTGCCTTTAGACTATGTATTCTCTTAGCCTATGTAGCCATTGGTTGAGAAAGTGATCATGCCGATGCAATCATCAGCTGATCCCACTCCTCTTTTGGGGGGTGAGGTTCCTTTAGACCATGTAGTCTCTCAGCCTATTCAGCCATTGGCTGAGAAAGTGGTCATGCTGATGCAGTCATCGGCTGATCCCACTCCTCTCTTGAGGGGTGAGGTGCCTTTAGACCATGTAGTCTTGTATCCTATCCATCCATTGGTTGCGAAAGTGGTCGTGCCAATGCAGTCATCGGCTGATCCCACTCCTCTTTTGGGGGGTGAGGTGCCTTTAGACCATGTAGTCCCGCAACCTTTTTAGCCATTGGTTGAGAAAGTGGTCACACCAATGTAGTCTTCAACTAATACCACTCCTCTCTTGGGGAGTGAAGTGTCTACCGACTATGCTTTTAGTGTGTCTAGTTCAGTACTTTCAGAATAAGGGGGCATTCCGCTTATTCCGAGTACACCCCCTCCAAGACCTAGGATGGTTTCCTTTGATTGGAATGATCTTGTTGAGCCTCGCCTTCCTTCTTATGCACCTTTTCAAATAAGCATTGAAGTTAATTCAACAAACATTTATCGATGTATAGTGGATGAAGGAGCCTTCGCAAGTATTTTATCCTCCTCGGTTTGGAAAGTCTTGGGATCTCCCAAGCTTATGTCTACTTCGCATGAGCTGTTGGCTTTTGACAGACATCTTAGTGATTGTTTAGGGGTTCTTCCTTAGTTTCCTATCTCGTTAGGTCGGAAAATTATCCTTGTTGATGTTATAGTGGTGCAAGGCCCGTTCAATTTCAATATGCTTCTCGGGCATGATTATGTATATGCTATGAATGTTTTGGTGTCTACGTTCTTTCGAGTGATGCATTTCCCTCACAATGGAAGCATTGTCACTATTGACCAACTGCCACCTGATAATCACCATCCTAATTTGGTGTTATTTCAGACTACCCCTTTACATGTTCCTAGTGTTCGTGTAGACTCGACCCCGCCACGGGTTAATTATGTGGCATCTTATCCTCGATGTTCAATTTCTTCTGAGTAGGAACATGTGCAATCATGTTTTCCTTCCAGAGACTTGGTCTCAACAATTGATTCATTATTTTACCCAATGGGGACTTGGGAGCCCTTGCTTCCCCCTCTTGGTACGATTGATTTTGAGTCTCCTTCTGAATATTATCTCGTTGTTTGTATATCCTCAAGCTCTCGTACTTGTGATTCTTCATTGATAGAATCTACCAGTCCTGGCCAAAACCTCCATCGTCATATGGAATATGGTCAGTTTACTTCACCCTTTGGGACTGTCGACCCTTTCTTACATGATTTCTCGGATTTTGAATTTCCTTCAGATGAGGCTATCCTTGAATCCATGAATACAAATTCTATACTATGGGAGGACTTACACCATGGTTTGTGTTTTCTTCCCTTATGGGAGAATTGTCAAGTTGACTATCGAAGAGGCTCTTGGTATGAGCCTACCAATAGGCTCTACCCAAACCAGTTTCATATATGATTCATAGCCCCCTATGGGTCTTCTTTTAAGATATTTTCAAACCCTCTAAATGTGAAAATATTGTCGAGTGATCTTGTTGTATTTCATGCTCGTTAAACTAAAATTTGAAGGCACATCTGTCCGATGGTAGTTTACCCCTTTTTTGGTTCGGATGGTCAACTATACGAACAAAGGTATACTCTAGGAACTTCAATTCTCTAGAAGAGTACTCTCAGGTATAATTTTAACCCTTTTTTAGGCCCGAGGGACTAAATTTACAAAAGAGGAACCCCCACGGAGTCCATAGTTAAGCTCTTTTCAGACTCCCTAAAATTGAAAAGATCGTCGAGTGACCTTATTCTTTCACACTCGTTAAAATGGTCCAGAAGAACATTCCTGGCGGAGTCCATAGTTAAGATTTTTTCAGACTTCTTAAAAATGAAAAAATGGCCAAGTAATCTTGTCTTTATGACACTCGTTAAAATGGTTTTGAATAGATGTCTTTTCAGTGCTAGTTTACCCCTTTTTCGAACCGACTAGACTACCTTCAAAAAGGGTACCCCATTGGAGTCTCCTTTTACATTTTTCAGACTCTCTAAATATGAAAAACCACTGAGCTTACCTTCTCTAGGTTCGTTAAAATTACATCTAAGGACATTACCATTGTGTGTTTTATTAATTGCATTTTCATACACGCATCTTCGGCCTAATGCCGGATCCATATTGCTCCCAACTGAACCATCTGAAGCATGCCTTATATGCAATCTCTGTAGCACTTTGCCTCTATGTCTTGACACCTTTGGCCCTTGGAGGATTTTTCTCGAGTGTTCTTTTCTTGCATATGTCCCTTTTCCCTGAGCATCCTTATGTTCCATGCGCTTGGAACTAGTATGTTTGCGACACTCAATCCTCCTTTGTAAAGTAGCATTCTTTTATTCTTTTTTAATCTTTTCAACATTATTGAAAAATATAAAAGGAAATCAAATATACCCCAAAAAGAGGAAGGGGAAAGTATTTTCTTTTTTGGAAGCACAATGAGTTGCCCTTGGACAAAGCACATCCTTCCATTTGTTCGTCAAGCTCTCGGATTTAATACGACCTTAGGAGGTTGTTCTTGCTACATAGAGCTGTGTCCTCCTCCATTTGGTTATTCTTCCAAACATATGGAGAGTTTTCGTTGCCTCCTGCCTCGTAAACTTATGTTAATTCCATGCTTCTTGAGTCTCATATTTTGTCATGCTATTATCCAAGGGAAGTTTTTCTAAGCCTGAGTTGGCCCCTCTGCAGTTTGTCTCTTTCCCTTATGCTCGACCATCCTCAAAGTCCAATCAAGTCTTTGCTCAAAATCAATGAAGCCTTCAATCTGATCATCAAAATTCTCTAGTCCATGACCGACGAGCCATCAAAGACCTCTAGGTAGTGAAGTTGTACACTCATATTACACTCCTACCCGAGTTTTGAAGATTTTGAAGTTGTTTCTCGAGCTATGAAGACCTCATCTCCAGCCATCAGGCCTTATCAACTTCTAGAAGATGGATACTATACATGTATATCTTTTTTATTTGGAGATATAGATCCATTGTGTATTGCTCGTGCCTACACTTTATATAGTTATATGACATGGATCTACAGTGTATTTGATTGGTAGCCATGATTTTATTTCATCCCGAGCATGGGTATGCCTACCTCGGTGAGACAATCGTTATTTTGCAGATGGCATCTCCCGAATTCTGGTCCTTGGGCTCATTGGTTTGGTACGTTGATAAAGATTGATAATGTATTTCAGCCATCAGATGCTCTTATGACCTCACACACTAGGGGGAATCTTTTATAACCCTAATTTGCACCATACATGCTTACCTGGCATCAGGCCATCTCATATTCCTTATTTGCCAAGCTAGTACTGAACAACTCTTCTTAAAAAACACCCTTTTTAAAGATACACGCACCCTGCTCCACTACAGCCCATGTGTAAACTCTTTCTGATCCACTACAACCCATGTGTACACTCTAGCTAACCCACTACAGCCCGTGTGTACCTACAAAAGCACAAAAAATGGAAAGTTGTCGACGGAATAGGCAGTTTTGGGTAAGCTAACTAAACCTTTCGACCATGCATGGCCAGTCACTCGACCAAATACCTAGCTCCTTCTAGCCTATAAAAGAAGGGGTAGGGGTCCCATTTGAAAAGAGGAGAATCATAGTAAAGAAACTATACCAGAATGAGCATTCCCTTTGTCCCAACCTTTAGCCATCCTTGTGCAAAGAGAAGTATAGAGAAAAGCAGTTGGAAGATAGTGGAAGAAGAGCCCAGGACCAGGATCGAGGAGCAGTAGCCAACTTTATCATTGTAAGGTATCATTGTGAAGTTAATAAAAGAATTGATTTTCCTGTCCCACCATATGAGATTGTCATTATTGGAATATTGATTGTATGGTTGATTAAATATCTAACCCATTAGTTCATAGATCAAATTCATGTGGAGTTCTTTGTTTGTCTTTAGTGAATGCAAGTCAGCATTGGGAGGAGAGTTTCAGTCAAAGAATGACCAAGCGTGAAAAGGGATCGACATCAAACACGAAGAATAAGGTACGTCAACTTAATCTCTCGAGCCTTGTATTTACATATGAGTAATGGGGGTCTAGGCATGGGATGATGGTAAAAAGTAAGAATCTTTAGGTCATTTTTGCATGCATGATAAAATCCTTAGTGCTAGTCCATAGGAGGGATTTCCCACCCACAACATCAATGCATAGGTACCCTAGTAGGTGAAGAGAAGGTATATGAGTATGCTTCAACAACCTTATCCACTTTATTCTATTGTGTAGAGAGGTCATCCGCGGAGACCCCAGATGTGGTTGTGATCTTTCGCTCATTCTGAGAGTGAATAAAAAATAAGACAAACCTCCCCGTCTGAGAGATGACCTTCCTTCATTTCTTGGAAGATATCAAGGATATAGCACTAGGTGGGACTGCCTCCGATATTCATATACATCATGGTGTTTCCATAAATATGGTTTTCCCAAAATAACATTACAAACTTCGATAAGGGAAACATCACACAATACCTCATCTTTGAAGGTCTTGATGTCATATGAAATGCGACATTGTTGGCTGACGAGGATGTCTCTTCCTTGGCGGAGCCATCTGATGATGTAGGGTTGCAGGTGCAACGTTGTCAACAAGCAGAGTCAATTGACAACCTTTGTTGAGATGAGGTTGTTATGGCTACTGCTATCAATGATGAAGCTAAAAAAGGGTACCCTTCACCCACATCTATGAATGAAAAAGGTACTTGCCTTCCTCTAGCTCATCTGGTTTGTCGAGCTGGAGATTGATGGTAGCAACAGTGGCACTCGGTTATGCATCAATGATTTTTTTTTCCCTTTATAGTTTTGACTCAGAGTCTAAACCTGCATTTGATTCATAAGCTTTCACCTTAGCCACCAACGACTACTTTTAGTGAAAATCAAAATTGTTATGCTAGGGGCTCTTATGGAAGTCGCACCACTTCCTAGTATCTTTCTTTTTCTTTATGGTGTCCTTGTTTGCTTGCACCCTAGTCTTGTTTTCTCGAGGTAGTTTTTCTTTGATCTGTCCTTTTTTATATGGGTTGGGGCCTTCCTTTCCTGGATTTTTCTGTGAGGGGTTCCCAAGCCCAAATTGTTGTTTCTTTTGTTGGAGCTTCTCCTCGATTTTGATGGCAGATCGGTAGGATGCACCCAAGGATGAGATGTTCAGAAGCTCCATTTTGGACTATATGTATCTATGCATACTTCCACGATACTTGAGCACCATATGTCTCTCAGAATCTTTGATACCCATCTTGGTGTGCAAGGTATGGAAGATATTTGTGAACTCGTGCTGCTTGGTCTCTTTCATGCTGCAGTGTGGTCCGTTTTGTATACAATTAGTCATAACTTCCAATAGGGTAGTATTGTTCCTTAATAACATCCCTAAAGGAATCCTAGGTGAATGAAACTTTAAATAATGAGGGTTCCTCTGTTTTGTTTCTGCTCACATAAATTTTCCCACCAATCGTTGACATGGGGAATGACTTTGATGAGTGCAAAAGTAATATTTTCTCTATTCGAGAGGTTATGGACAGAGAAATACACTTATAACAGATTCAACGATTTGTCTATAACATCTTCATCTATATGACCTTCAAATATAGGAATATCCAAGTTGATTTGTACTTTGAAGGGGGAGGCACCTCCGTTTGAGTAAGATGTGTCTCTTGTTGGTAGTCGCCGAAGGATTTGTACAAAACTATCCATCATCTCGTACCTTTGTTGTGTGAGGGTTTCCTTGAGGAAATTTTTGAAGGGATCTCATGTCCCATCATCTTTCTTTTCTCCTGCCATGAGAGGTCACTTGGGTGTGCAAGATATTTTATCCTTAAGAGAAACAAGCTCGAGACCCAATTCTTTGTACCCTGACCTCGTTGGGGACATGCATTAAGAATGAAAAGGAGCAGATTGCTCTGATACCACTGATTCATATTTTATGAGAAGAACGAAATGAATATATATTATTATCAAAATATTCTTAACACAAAATAACAGATATATAGTAAAACTTGTTTCTATTCAATAATTAAATAAGTTAAAATTGTAAAATGATGTGGAAAAACAAGCTTGCTAGATTGGTGGCGGCTTATCTCTGAGAAGAGATGTGATGACTGCACTCATTCGCTAGAATATGATTACAATGAGTCTCTAAAGGAATTTTTACGATAAACAGGAATGTCAAAAACCCTAGGAGATGAAGCACCAAAAGTCATGTGTGTCCCATTTGGGCAAGTTTGTACATCAACTTCCCGGGGTCGTAACTTTTGCATACAATGTTTGTTTTAGGCGCACGATATCCTATTGGAAATTTCTATCCTAGGACTACACATGTTTATTGTGGCGATACCTACACATGTTGACTGTGGCGAGCCTTAAAAACGTTGTTTAGGGCCTCAAAACGGGCCCGAAAGTCAGGGAACCGAAAACCAGGAAAAAACTGTCGAACTGGAAAATTGCCAAAATGAGCCAGTCTGAATAGGTGGGAGGACACCAACATCCATATGAACCAATGGTATAATAGTCCAAGTTTCCCCATGCATGGCCCCATTAGAGGAGTCTGAAAAAATTAGATTGAAATTTCAAAATTAGGTTGTAAAATTTGAAGAAGACAAAGTTAGGCAAAAGGAGATGCGTGTAGCATGTTTTCTAAACTCTATAGTCTAGAGGTTTTTTAGAGCCTCATTGATTATGTATTTTTTTACTGATATATATTGTACTCGATGCCATTTTTATATATTCACCCTTACATGTTATATGAATGAGAAGACTTTGCATATTTTGTCTCTAATAGTTTGGAATATTCAAATAGATATATTTTCATTAAATATTTTAAATATTTTATATATCTTTTAGTAAACAAAGTCATTGAAATTAGATTGGTCAAAAGTCATTGATGAGTCCAATTTTGATTTGTCCCTCGACTGTGTAAGGTACCAAATCTATTATAATAGCATGGAACATGAATATTGTAGAGAATAACAACAAAAAAATACAATAGATGAAGCAACAACTCTAAAATAATACCTTTATTGATACACATAATGTTCATTTGATCGTTCGATGGGAAAACCTCCAACAAAGAAGTACTCTATACAATAATTCTCAAGAAAAAAATTATCATACCCTCTACTCTTATTTATACTAAATATATATATCCAAAAGAACAATCTAGAGGAAGATCCTTCTAAAAGAGAAAGCTTCTATTAGGTCTTATAACATTTGACTTATTCTTCCTTATTGCTAGGCCTTATTAATATTGTCCTTTATTACATGCAATTATATTATTCTACCTATGTGAGGGGTTAGGGAGGTTAGGTCCCTAACATTCCCTCCCCCTTGAAGAAAAACCTTTCCTCAAGGCTTAATATGAGGAAATTTTTGTAGAATGGTGGTTGGCTCCTAGGTGGCATCTTCTGGAGTTGTATATTTCCATTGGACTAACACTTCCTTGATGGTGTACTAACGGAGATGATTCTCTCGCTAGTCTAAAATTGCTTGTGGATACAACTAGATGGAACCTTATTCATCCAACTCAGGGAGGATGGTTTGAGTTTGGCACTTAGCTCCAATCACCTTCTTTAAGCAAGAGACATGAAAAACAGGATGGAGCTTCAACTGATTGGGTAGAGCTAACTGGAATGCCACTGACCCCACTCGCTTGTGCATGATATAGGGACCATAAAATTTGGGAGTAAGCTTATGATAGTGTTCAAATTTGAGTGAAGCATTCTTATAAGGTTGTAGTCAAAGAAACACATGGTCCCCTTAAACCAATTGTTGTTTGGAACAACCTTGATCTGCTTGTTGCTTCATGTGATTCTGAGCCATGACCAAACTGTCTTTAAGGGCATGAAGAATAGCCTCATGAACTATGATATGTTTGTCAACCTCCTCAACCTTCAAAACCCTTGGAATGTATGAGAGAGCCTTCAAAAGGAGTTATGCAAGTAGATGTATGGTAAGATGTGTTGTACCACCATTCATCTAGGGGTAACCACTGAGCCCATTGATTTTTCTTCTTAGATTCCAAACACCTCAAATATGTTTCCAAACACTTGTTGACAACTTCAATCTTCCCATCTGTCCCGGGGTGATAGGTGGTGCTAATATCCAATTGGGTTCCCTATAGCTTGAAAAATTATTTCCAAATATTGATGGTGAAAGTGGGATCTTTGTCAAAGACGATAGAATTAGGCATGCCATGAAGCTTGAAAATATTATCCATGAAGATTTCATCCACTCTGGATGTGGGGAATGGGTGTTGAATAAGACAAAAATGAGCATATTCGGAACGACGATCGAAGACCACCATGATGACCGACTTATTACCCGATTTAGGTAATCCAACAATGAAATCCATAGAAATATATCTCCAAATAGCAGTGTAACACCCCGGGTTTTGAGCCTCATATTAAATAATGTATTTTGTTAATCCATGAAAGTCCAGAGTTGCCAAACAATTAAAAGAGGCCAATGCGCCTGGTAAATGTAATGTTTTGATCAATATTATTAATAAATACATCACTCGATTCTAGATAGACAAAAACAAGAGTTATAGGGGGATATGATTCCACAAGAAAAGGGACTTGAGGGGATAAGTATTTATTTTATATTTTATGTACCTATTTTTGTTTTAATGGAGAATAAAAGTTACATGAGCTTCTTGGCGGAAAGGCCAAGTGGTTCCTTAATTCCAAGAATTACTTAAACCCATCCTTGGTCTGTTTGGGGGGTTTCCATTCTTGTTCTTCTAGTTGCTTCTTATTCATTAATTCACTCGCTCACTCAATTTCTCATTATTCACAAATTTTGTTATGTTCTCCCTCCATTCATTCTTTCACCCACTCATCCTTCCTCATTCGTGTCTTGTCTTGGGGAAAATAAAAAAAACTATTGGAGAGGAGCCATGGTTTTGTTGGCTGTAAATATTGTTGGTGTATTATAGCCATGAATCAAGGCCCGCATGTCTAAGATTCTTTGTCATGTGTTCAGTTTTTCTCTCAATTGCGAGTCCTGAGAGTCCCATCATGGAGGTTCTGGACCAAATGCACTGAATCCCTAAAAGGATATGGAAAACCTAAGGGATTGTGTGGTAGAGAAGGGGGTCCATTCTCTTGGGTTGTGTGGGTTGGGTAGAAGAGAGTTGGTGTACTTTGGATTGTCGTGGGTGATAAAAATCCTATGAGAGCTTGAGTGATGACTGGTTTGGGAAGCCAAGTGACACTTTGGAACTCTCCTTGTCAACTCATAGCCCTGGCTTGGGGCTAACATTGTTGTTGAGACTTGGAACAAAAATTTCTTCGGTTGGGTGGAACGTCCTTGGTTTGTATCCATTTAGTGATTTGTTCCATTAAAGATAAGTGCTCTTTGTTATGGTTTTATGTACTTGTGTATTTATTTCGCTGTGTATTTATTCATATATTAATTTTGTATCCATAGTATGCATGCTTGTTGGTTATTATTGATCATGACACATGTCTCATTTATTTATGTCATAACATGAGTCTTGATCTATGCATGTGAATACTTCATGCATTTTTATTAATTACAAGTTAGATCAGAATTCGGAAAATAAGTTCTAAAGTGGGATTGAAGTGGTGTAGCCCAGCCTGTGGGTGGTTGGGTACGTTAGTTGGAGTGTTCTAGGATATTTGATTGTTTCTCCCATGTTTCATTGACATACCTCACATTCAACCACAAAGGTGCAAATGCCCTGTTTCATACCATCTCATAAAAAAGAATTTTTAACTTGTTCATAGGTTTTGGTAAAACCTAAATTCCTGGTTGTGGGTAAAACATGAAGTTCAGAAAGCATCGTGGATGTAAGTTGTAATTTATTTCATAAATACAAATGAACTTTGTAGCAAAGATCTGAATTTTTCCAAGAGTACCTCGAAGAAGATGGAGAATTGTGTTGCAATTGGTGGATCATGCTAGTAATATTTGGGTCTTGCAGCCATTCCCGATGAACAACTTGGAGCCAATCTGGTACAATGAAGGAGAGGGAGAAAAGGGATCCATATTCTTCATATTTATGGGAAAGAGCATCGTCCACTACATTTTCCTTTCCCTTGTTGTAAATGATCTCATAATCATAGACAAATATCTTGGTCACCCATTTTTGTTGCTCTAGTGATGAAATTCATTATTCTAGAAAATACTTGAGACTTTGATGATCAATTTGGATTTGGAAGAATTGACCCAATAAATAAGGACATCGGAGATACACAATATGAAAAATAGCTAACATTTCCTTTTCATAAATGAATTGGCCCAAATGTCTCTCTGAAATTTATTTTCTACTGAAGGTAAAAGGCCTTCCATATTGCATGAGGATGACCCAAATTCCTTTTCGGGAAGAATCACATTCCAATACGAACATCTTTGTGAAGTATGGAAGTGTTAGGATAGGGGTCGAGTACATAACATCTTTCAAATATTGGAAGGAGTGATCTATAGCTGGAGTCCAAGTGAAATCATTCATTTTAAGGAGAGAAGTGAGAGGAACTAGATTTTTTCCATAATTTCGAGCAAACTTCCTACAATATCTCATTAAACCCAAAAAACCATGAAAACTCTTAAGAGTTTTAGGGAGAGGCCAATCCTACTTCGCTTCAATTTTCTTAGGATCCACCCGAATACCATCCTTACCTACAATATGACCCAGGTATTCCACTTCTAAGGATCCAAAGGAACATTTATATTGTTTGAGGAAAATTTGGTTCTTAGGGAGTATATAGAGAAATTGATTCACATGGGAGAGATGGGATGTCCAAGTTTTACTATAGATGAGAATATCATAAAATAAAACTAAGACAAAATGACGGAGAAAAGGATGGAAGTAATGATTCATAAGAATTTGGAAAGTCGAGGGAGCATTACACAAACCAAAGGGAATTACCAAGAACTCATAATGACCCTCATGAGTTCGAAAGGCAGTCTTGGGAATCTCTTCTTTCATACGGATCTAGTGGTAGCCAGAATGTATATCAAGTTTGGTGAAGTTCTAAGCACCACTCAATTCATCCAAGATGTCATCAATGATAGGAATGGGGAATTTGTCTTTGATTGTGAGTTTGTTGAGGGCACGAAAATTAGGATACATGTGCCAAGTACCTTCTTTATTGAGTAACATGGCCATAGGTGAAGAATAGGGGATGGTACTAGGATGAATAACACCCACTTCTAGCAATTCATGAACAATTTTCTCAATTTCATTCTTTTGGGAAAAGGGATGATGATATGGGAGAAACTTTGGAGGAATATTTCCCAGTATGAGAGGGATGGAATGGTCATGGATTCCAAGGGAAGGGATAAGTTCTTTGGGAGTGGTAAAAACAACTTGGTGGAGGGAGATGATAGATTGGAGGTTGGGATGCACATAAGGTGTCTTAACAACATGAATGGAGTGGCATTGGGAAATAATTCCAAAATGACCCTTTTTGAGGATATTTTCCATGCGATGGGAACCAATGATCTCAAGGGAGCCTCTTGTGATTCCTTGGAACTTATGTTGTTGTCCCTCATGTTGGAATTGGATGGTTAATTCCTTAAAATCCTTGAGAATGGGACCAAGAGTGTGTAACCATTCGACACCTAGAACAATGTCACAAACACCCATGTCTATAGAAAACATATAGGATTTCAGGGGATACTGACCAATCTAGAGTTGAACATTTTCACATTGTCCCCCAGATTTCATGGAACCTCCATTGGAAATCATGATTTGAAAATTATTGATGGCACGAATGTAACAATTAACTTCTTGGGAAATGTAGTGATGAATAAAATTATGGGTGCGATCACTATCCAAAAGGATGATGACTTTCCTATTTTTAATGTAACCAATTAATTTGAGACTCTGGGTGATCTGAAAATGGAGTGGGTTTGTTTCGAACAGATCTTTAAAATGAAAAAGACTTGTCTCTTTTAAATTAGAACTATAAAAATGGTATGTGTTTGGGTAATTGGATCAAGTTACAAACACATAAATTAAATATTTTTCTCACTTAATATGCACATAAAAAACAACAAATAACAATGAAAAGTAAACACATAACAGAAGAAATGATAAAGAAGTTCACCCCTCTCTTGCTCTACATATCCTAGTCCAGCTTCCAATGGATCTTTTATATTATTTTCTAAAAGTGATAAAAACAGTGCTTTACAGTGCTCAAAATTCCAAATAGATGGCTACAATGGCTCTAGAACATCCAAAAACCCCTAGCCGAGCTCTTTCTGTGCTTGGTTTGGCCAAAAAATGAAGAAGTTACACCTCCTGGAAGTTTTCCCCTTCAAGCTTGTTTTCTCTGGTTCGCAAATTCACACCTATGTGTGACCAACCTGCCTATAGTGGCACTCTCAATTACAGAAGTTGAATACATGGCAACCAATCATGCAATCAAGGAAGCAATATGGCTACAAAGATTGTTTTCAGGTATTGGATTGGTTAAAAAAGAAGTGAGATTAGAGTGTGACAGTTAGAGTGCAATATTCCTGGAAAACAAACCTTCTTATCATTCAAAGACAAAGCATATTGATGTTCAGTATCACTTTGTGAGAGACATGGTTGAAGAAAAGAAGGTGTTTTTGGAAAAGGTTGACACTTTGAAGAATGTTGCAGATTGATTGACAAAGTCTATGAGCATAGAGAATTTCTCCTGGTGTAGTGTAACAATAGGCATTGATTCCCTAGATTTTTGACTATGTAATCCTGTGAACCCATGTATGCAAAGAAAACAACAAGTGGGAGAATGTTGGGTATGAGTTATATTCTTTGCATGTGTGTGTGTGGGCGTGTCATATTCGACAATTGCATCTAATGATACAAAATTCCTCCACTCTTTGTGTCATGTGTGCCAGTTGCTTTCCTGGGGGTATCCCAGGGGGGTCAAGTTTGGCCTCCCCTGGTTACGCGCAGCATTCGAGGAAACGCCCTGAAAAAATTCTTTTGGGGCAGTTTTTGCTATTTTAGCAGATTTTTCTATTTTTAGCGGTTTTCCAAATGAATCTCGGATTAAGGGAATAGGGTTTTGGTAGCTACGAAATACCTAAAATATTGTATATATTGTATGGTGAATGGTAAAGTTAATAAAATGAAGAGTTGAAAGGTGTGACATCAAGGAAGGCTGGTTTTCTCTTAGTTAAGGGTTTTTGGTGTAAATCTTTGTGTACTATGTGTATGAGCCCTTGATTAATTTATATTTTTCTTAAGAATCTGTATGCATTTATTTACTTCACAGGTTTAAAACTTACACATCTCCCCTTGGGGGACGTTTTCTTATTGGAAACTACATTTTGGTCTTAAAAATGTTGGAGCTAATTTCCAGTGGGCCATTTCATATGCATTCCACGATATCAAACATATTGTTGAACCCTACCTTGATGACTTACCAACTCACTCATCACATCGACAAGAAAACTGTGGTGACCTACAAGCCATTTTTCTTCGATGTCGGTTTTACCACATACGTTTGAATTCCCATAAGTGTATTTTTGTTGTTGAATCATAACACCTCCTTGGATTTGTAGTCTCCAAAGATGGGATTATGGTGGATCCCTTAAAAGTCAAAGCCATTCTAGATTTACCTCCTCCCAATAGCCTCACTCAACTACAATTTTTTCAAGTGAAGGAAAAATTTCTTCGTCATTCCATTTGTAATTACACCGAACTCACTAAAGGATTTATGAGATTGTTGCAGAAAGATACCCCTTTCATATGGGGTGAAACTACTCAATGCTCATTTTATGCCCTTAAGGATGCCTTAACAAACATGCCTCCTTTTCACCCACCAGATTATGTAAAAGACTATATCCTTTATTTGGTTGCCTCTACTTCCACTACTTATATTTCATTAGTACAAGAGGAAAATGATGTTGATGAACATGTGATCTACTATCTGAGAAAGTGTCTACCCAGTCCAAAGCTCCGACATTGGCATGTTGAAAATTTGGCTCTATAAGTAGTTATTATCGTCCAGAGATTTCGCCATTACATTCTGTTACACACTACCACGGTCATTGCAAAATCGAATCCCATGTACCATATATTGACTTTTCAAGTACTTGGGGGAAAATATTCGAAATGGATCATTATTATCCAAGAATGCGATCTCAAGTTTGCCAAATTAAAAGCCAAAAAATAGTTGGTCTTTGTAGAATGGATTTGCGATCTTCCCTATACTGATGAATATACTAAGCCCAATGATTCTCTTCCCGATGAATCCTTGTTCCTCATTAGTACTTTGGATATCTGGTACAAATGTAACACCCTATTTCCCCCAGTCTATAATAATAACTATACTGGCCAAGTATTGTGGCAAACTCATAAATGCAAATGTGTGATGTGAATGGACCTTGTGAAAAAGGTCGATGAATGTAAATNTATATATATATTGTTGGACTGTTGAGAGGGGATGTGCTGAAAAAGAGACCACGATGGCTGGAGAAAGGTGGTGGAAGGCACCTCAAATGTTGGCGTTAAATTCCACCGAAACCAATACCGTATTTGGACTTCACTGGCCCAGAGAACCAAGAGTGGCTCACTGGCCCCAAATTAAATGACTCGCCGGGTTGGTTGGTAAATGGATCCTCATGAGTAATGAGGGATGGGGGTGAACCGCCCATCCATAGAGTCCTCAGACATGACCATCGCAAGGAATATTGTGCCACATGCAACCTCGCCGAAAGGAGAAAAGGAAGGAAGAGTGTGTGATCAGGGGGGAAGATGTGAGGGGAAGAGAAGAAGGAAAAGAACTCTAGAAAAATACAGAGTGAGTGATAGTAGAGAAGAAGGAGAGTAACCTTTGTTCTTGGTCACTGGAAAAACAAAGACTCAGTCTCGCAGCATCATGGTCTCAGCTCGAGGGTGGCTAGTGGTAAATCTGTTGGGAGTCGCTGAGCCTACGGTTGGGTGGAAATGAGCACCCCTCTCAGTAGTTGCAATCACACCTGGTGTTATCTCTAATAAGTGTTTTACATCTTGCATCTTGAAATGTATATTCTGACATTTATGATCATAGTCTGTGCAATTATAAATGGTTTCAGTATAAGACTGTCTATGTGGTGTTTTATCCAGAAATGGTGGTTGCATGCTTATAATGGAAAGACTATGTATGGCTTATGTTTATAGATAGATTTATATATATCCATATATTGAACTAATTTGGACATCAAGTCTACTTTCGAGAAATCTATGCCCTTATTTGTCTCCAGGAATACTTGGAATATATATCTCCACAGAGATACCCTCTCTGGAAAGCTTACCAAGAACCTGAAAGAGGATTTGGTGGTGCAAGTCTTAGCCATCCTGTGTGAGGAAGAATGGTCCTCGTAGATCCCAACATTTCATCATTTCGGTACCTCGAGTACCCAAGGGTGAGTCCCCTTGCACTCGCAAGTCCTGAAACCCCGATTTGCAAAATCCTGAATTATTAGCGTGGGGGTAAATTAAGTGTTTTCAGAGTTTCGGCACCCGTATTATCTAGGTGTGAGTTTTCTAGTACTCTCGAGTCCCAAAACCCCAATTTATGAAATCCCAGTATGACAATGTGTGGTTAAGTATTAATCGATGGTCGAGATCCTGTAGGAAGATCTAAGGTCATTCGTGACCGTTAGATTGGAGGAAGAAACGAGGGTGTTAATGCCTCAACCCCTTTCCTTTTTATCTTTGTAAGTAGCGAAGAAATCAGGACCGTAGATCCCCAAGGTCCGTGGGAGTATTTGGACCATCCTTTTTAAAAGGGAATGTGGTGGTCGGAAAGCATTTCGGTGTTTCAAGACTTGAGAAATCAAAGGGAAAGAACCCTGTTCATCGCACGTCATGAAATCCCGAAGATCGAAACCCTGAATTGGTTTAAGTGTGAATAAGTTTGAGAAAGTCGGTATTTGATCGTGACCGTTGATCATCCTGAAAAGATCATAACGGTTGATCGTGGGTAAAGGTTGCAGCCATCCATCGAAGGGACACGTGGCTTCCAGTCGACATTTTGACGTTTCGGCACCTGGAAAACCAAAAGGAAAGAACCCTTGTCTTCACAAGTCGCGAAATCCCAATATCCAAAACCTCAATGTGCTCTGTGGCAGAAAGGAAGAGATATGGACCATTGGTTTTCCACTTCCAGGGAGAAGCAGGGGAGTGCATAGTGCAGGATAGATCTGAACCATCAGATCTTAGTAAAAAAACCCGACATTTGTTGGATCTGTCAACAGATGCATGAGGGTTAAGCCTTCGTGAACAGAGGTGAAAGTCCCAAAAGAGGAGTTGGTATCAGGATTTTAGACTTCGGGATTTTGGCGGTCTCGAGGACAAGAGATCGAGACACTCCATGGTGGAAGTCTCGAAATAGATCTCGACCACCCAATTAAGGGAGGACATGTGTCGCAAGATCACCCATTTCAGGGATTTGGACATCGGGAAACAAAAGAGGAAGGTGGGCATTTTGACTTCGCACCTGACGAAGTCTCGAAATGATATGGATCATCCATCCATGGAGGACACGTGGTATAGATCGAGAGTCCATCGATATTTTGGATACCGGGGATTCGAATTGACAGAGGATTTGTGTCACTGGGGGTCACAAGTTGAAAAATCATGAAACGACAAGGACCGTCCATCTGAGGGAGGACACATGGCAGCAATCCAGGATTTCGGGGAAAATCCTGAAATGAAGATTCCATCAGGATTTCAGAAATTGGGAATTCGGGAGTCTCGTTGACAAGAGGTCGGGCTCTCGTATTGATAAATCCCGAAATAAATAGGATGAAGGTCTTATGATGAGTGGTCACCTGTGTTATCCACAATTTTGGTCATCGAGATGATGTCATGATAATGTCATGATGATGGAAAATCAAGCTCTTCACTAAAGACATTTTCCAGAGAAAAGTTACGCTTGTCTGCTTCCAGAAATCACATTTTAAAGAGAGTTCGCAGGCTACCTATATACTTGCCTGCGAGAATGCCTGATTCTTGCAGGCTGCATTAAGTTGGAGTGCGAGAAGTTCACACTGTACCTCATTGCAGGGTGCGAACATGTTTTTAAAGAGGAAAAAGATAAAGATCTCGAACCTTCTAGAAGGATGAGTTGGCTTTCGAATGGTTGTTCAAGAACTGGCATTCCAGATATCTTGGGATTATTTTCTATCCAAGTAACTAATCTATCTTCTCCTATATATTGAGGAGATTGCTCATGGAAAAGGATAGAAGCAAACTAGAAAGAGATTGATTGGAGAATTAGTGCAAGACTGTATGGAGGACTGATGCTATAGCAGCTAGAGACAACAGCAAGGTCATCACAAGTGGTTGATTTTCTTCATGCATGAGCAAGTGTGTGTGTCAGAGCTAGGAGCCATCGAAAGGAGACCTATGACATCAAGGCTCAGGTTGTAAGTTTCACTTTCAATTAATTCAATACAACAATATGTCCCTTTCCCATAAAGATGATGTCACTTTATTACTTAACTCCTTGATCATATGTATAGACTAGCTATTGAATATATTAATCTTCCTTTACTTCAATTGGTTTGTACTGTTGTGATCTGGATGGTGCAAGAGCATTGGAGCAAAGCTTGGAACAATAGAGACTTAAGGAAAGCGTTCATAAGGTATGTCCATAATCCTTACCTCTTAGTTCATTCATAGGCTAGATCTAGGGAAAGTGTATTATTCTGTCCTATTTTGTTCTAGATCTAGGTGGATCTAGGGAGATCGGTTTGTGTCCGCACTCACGGATTTATCCTGAAACAAAATTGGCGACTCCACCTTCAACGATGTCTGCCCTTGAAGTCCTTCAGTCTTGTCCTGCACAATGAAGGGCCCTGTTGAAAGCTATAGGTGGAATTGATCCCACAGATATGAATTTGATAGTATTTGACTTGGAAGACCATATTCCAAGGTTACCCCCATAGCTTGCGTTTCAGATACAAGTTGATGTCGCCGACAAGAGAATTTGTCAGACTGTTATTGATGAGGGTGCCTCTATGTGTGTAATGTCTTTTACTTGTTGGAAAGCCATTGTCTCTCCCCCATTGAACGAATCACAAAACACTTTGAGAGCCTTCAACGACTCTGGTTTTAAGCCATACGGTGTTCTTCCGTCATTTCCTGTTACTCTCGAAGGAATGACCGTCCAGGTTGAAGTGGAAGTTTTTGATACTCCCCTAGATTATAATATTCTACTTGATTGTAGTTGGGTCGACTCTATGCGTGCTGTTGTGTCAACCCTGTTCCGTGTCGTAGGATTTCCTCACCAGGGAAAAGTGGTTACGGTTGATCAACTTGCCTTCTTCAATGTTGATACTCGCATTGGCAATGTGCCATTCATAGCTAAAACCCCACCGGGTTACGAGAATGTTGGAGTCGGTCTTTTAAAATATTCCTCGTTAATGAGTAATTTTCCCATACCACCACCACCCGACATTCCACGCCCGTCCATTGCATCTATTAATATGATCTCTACTATACCTCACGAACTTCCAGTGTCTATCAACCCTTGGATAGTCCCTGATCCTAGAGATCATATTCATTTCGGCGACGTCATGCCGTTAAGTCCGGTTGAGTCTGCTTACCAAGCTATTCAATCGACAACCCTTACTACTTCTTCTTTTGATGAGTTGTCTCCTGATCCTTTCCATGTTGCCTTTCCCACTGATGAGATGATCATGTCTGTCATGGAAGACACCCCTTGGGACGATGGGCATCATCGTTCCATACTGTTTCTGGAACAACAGACTCTTGAGAATTATCAGCGGATTTCGACTTCGTCGACCGTTGTTGTTATTTCCACGGTTCCCCACTCTACACGTGATGTGTTTGCGGAAGGGAATCTCAGTAACATTTTGCCCACGATACCCATAGATATTTCAGTGAAACCTGGAATAGTCGAGAATGTTCATATTGGAGCTTCGTGTTCTCCCGAAGAAATTGTCACTTATACTTCCTTGTTTAAATAATTTCGTGATATCTTTGCCTGGAGTTACGAAGAGATGTCGGGTATTGACCCTGCTATCATTGTTCATGAAATTAAGACATACCCCAGAGCTAAACCAGTCCAGTAGCACCTCCATCCTGTCCATCCACATAAAGCGGAAACCATCAAACTTGAAGTTGAAAAACTTCTTAAAGCCGGTTTTATTTATCCCGTGGCATTGACAAAATGGGTTTCCAACCCAGTACTGATTGATAAAAAGGGTGGTAGTATACACGTTTGTGTTGATTATCGGGATATAAACAAAGCTTGTCCAAAGGACAATTTTCCAACCCCTTTTGTTGACCAAATCGTCGATGACTGTGCCGGCAGTGAAATCTTTTCCGTCATGGATGGATTTTCTGGCTATAATCAAATCAATATCGCTCCTGAGGACCAACATAAAATGGCTTTTATTTGTCCTTGGGGTACTTTCGCCTACAGAAAAATTCCTTTCGGTCTAAAGAACGCAGGTGCTACGTTCCAACATGCTATGTCTTACGCATTTCACGATATCAAGCATATCATTCAACTGTATTTGGACGATTTTTCGGCTCACTCTTTACGTCGAGTCGATCACCCTAATCATCTCCGAGAAATTTTTGTTCATTGTTGATTCTATCGCATTTTCTTGAATCCTCATAAATGTGTCTTTTGCATAGAATCTGACCGTCTCCTCGGTTTCATTGTTTCACGTCGTGGGATCCAGGTAGATCCTATCAAGGTTGAGGTGATTCTTAATCTCCCTCCTCCTTCTTCTTTGTGCCAGTTACAAAGTTTGCAGGGGAAAGAAAACTTTCTTCGTCGCTTCATCCTGAATTATGCTGAGATTACTCGGGGTTTTACACGTCTTCTAAAGAAAGGTTCAGAGTTTGTTTGGGACAAGATTTCTAACGACGCTTTTGAAGCTTTAAAGTTGTCCCTCACGAAATCTCCTCTTCTTTTCCCTCCTGATTATAGTCGGGATTACTTTCTTTATTTAGCTGCATCTGAGTATACTATCGGCATGGTTATCGTTCAAGAGGATGATGCCCACAATGAGCATGTGATATATTACTTGAGTCAAAGTTTAACTTCCACGGAAATTAAATACCAACATGTTGAAAAGCTGGCCTTGGATGCTATCCAAGCAGTTCAACGTTTTCGTCATTATATTCTCGCCAGGAAAACTATAGTGATTTCACATTGTAACCCCATGAAACATATATTGACATGTCAATTGTTGGGGGGCAAGTACTCCAAGTGGATTGTCATTCTCCAGGAGTTCGATTTGGAATTCGATCGCGCCACGTCGAAGAAATCCCTAGTTTTCGCTGAGTTAATTTGTTATTTTCCCTACACTGCCACGAAAAAAGTAGCAGTTGATTCGTTACCTGACGAATCACTTTTCCTTATCAGCACCGACGATATTTGGTACAGAGATATCATTATATATCTCCAAACTCAAACTTTTCGGCCTGCTTTGTCTAGTGTCGAACGACGTCACGTCCGTTATCAAGCACGTCATTATATTATCCTCGGCGATACTCTTTACCGTCGAGGTATTGACTCTGTCTTTTGGTGTTGTTTAAATTTTGAAGAAGCTGAGAAAGCTTTGAATGATTGCCATTCAGGAGCATGTGGTGGTCATATGTTTGGGTATGCTACTACCCAGAAAATCATACGTGCAGGATACTTTTGGCCTTCCTTATTCAAGGATTGTATTACTGTTGTTCAAAAGTGTTATGCCTGCTAGACCTATAATCAAAAGATTCGGTCGCATCCTGCTCCCCTTCATCCTGTGGTATCAGTAGGTCCTTTTGCTAAATGGGGCATTGATTTCATGACATGTCACCCTCACTCGGCCGAGGGGCATGGTTATATTATTGTAGCTATTGATTATTTCACTAAGTGGGCCGAGGCGATGCCGACATTCAATAATACTGGGAAGACTACAGCCTTATTTCTTTTCAACCATGTCATCACTCATTTTGGTGTTCCTCAGGCTATCGTTACCGATCACGGTAGTCATTTTAGAAATAATATGATGTTTGAACTCACAGAGAAGTTGGGCCTTCGTCATGATAGCTCAACACCCTATTATCCACAGGCTAATGGTCAGGTCGAAGCCATCAATAAGGTTCTCATAACTATGATTCGACAGATGATAGGAATCCATAAAACTAGCTGGCAGACAATGTTATTTTCGGCATTGTGGGCATATCGGACATCTGTTAAGTCTGCCACGGGATTCATGCCTTTTCGATTAGTTTATGGCATAGAAGCCATTCTGCCAATAGAATGTGAAATGCCGTCTTTGAAGCTAGTTGTAGAACTCTTACCTAATACTTCTGCTGAAGAGGAACATCTGTTGTATTTGATACGATTAGACGAGACTCGCCGTGATGCTACTCTTGTAATAGAAGCCCAGAAGAAATGTGTTAAGGTACAATATGACAAGCATGTCAAACCCCGTGTCTTATCTGAAGGAGATCTTGTTCTTCTATATGAACAAGATAAAGATATCTTAGGAGCTGGGAAATTCGAACCAATGTGGCATGGGCCTTACATTATTAGAAAAGTTTTGGAAAAAGGAGCGTATGAGCTAGTTGATTATGATGGTGTACCTTTGAGTGAACCCAGAAATGGGTTGTACTTAAAGAAGTACTATGCATGAATCATTTGTGCATGAGTACTTGTATTTTATGTATCATACTACGTGTGTGTGTTACTTTAGTTTTTCTTTTGACGTTATCTGGTTTCTTCCCTTACGTGACGTTGTGTTTGATTGCCATATGTCAGAGTATTCGCTACCTTATATTGGCTTCGTCGACGGTGCTAGCCGTAGTACTCGGAACCTAGATTCCACTGCGTGGGCTATCTATGCCCCAACAAACGAGCTTGTATCATTATGAGTTGTATGTCTCGGCAGAGCAACCAACAACATCGCAGAGTATAGCACCGTTATTGAGTTATTGGTTGATGCTATCTCTCTTGGAATTCGTCACTTGGTTGTGCGACTTGACTCGCAGCTGGTAGTGCTACAGGAAAGTAATGTCTACTCTATTCGAAGTCCTACTTTATTAAGAGTATATTTGCAGATTCGCCTCTTGGAACGGAATTTTGATTACATTGAATATCAACATATTCCGAGAAGTCTTAATACATTAACAGATTATTTGGCTAATTACGTGTTAGACAGACATTTGAACAATTTATAAATCAAACACATTAAAATGTACACCATGTAAAGTAATCCAGTAGAAGCCGTGTATATATATAACGATCAAAGTTTGTTTTTACAAAATGTGTCCGAGGACCAAAATATCAAAAATTGAAGCCCATAGCTTCTACATAATGACATCAATGATGTTCACGATAGCACACTAATGTCCTAGCAACTCTATGGAGAAAGCGACCCATAGAGGCAGAGACTCCCACAGTGTGACGTTGATCGCGTCGTGGAATCTCCTCCAGAGGCATATCTGGAACATCTACCATCAGACCCTCTAAGTTCTGCTCCACTGTCAGATAGTCCTCGACGTACTATGGAACTGCTACTGCTGCCTCTCCTCGATGCTGGACAAGAGAACTACCAGCAGGTCTATATGCCCCAATGTCTGTGTTATCAAATAAAATTTTGGTGTTAGTCTTCGGGTAAAATTATAAAGACAAAAACATTTAAATATGTTAAAAATCCAAAAACATTTAAAAAATTAAAAAAATTGTGTACTTCTTACCGATGTCTCCCCACTATGCATCTTTAGGAAGTGCAAGATCTGGATCTCTGTGGAAATCCAAGCCGGCATATGCATAATCTTCTACCATCAGCACCTAGCCTTGAAGCCAGTCGAAGAAGGTATCGTCGTACCTGACGATCGGTCCTGCCACATGTCTGGCCATGAGTTGACACCATCGTAACATCCGTGGATCCCTGGGACCTGGAAAGTGCCACTCATCCTGAAGCCTAAACACGGGAACCCTCTCACAGAAGAAGGACACCAACAATGATCCATATCTGAACTGTTTTAGATCTCCATGCCTGCATTTGGTCAGTTGTTTCTTGAGACTGCGTAAAACTGCGTCAACCCAGTTGAATACCCGGGGCTCAGTACACTCGATGGAATACTGAAAATAGCTCTGTAGAGCCATATGTGGGGCAACACTTCTTGCCATCCGAGCAATAGTAAAGAGAATGGTACGGAGAGTTATATCAGTCACTCCCCAAATGGCCACTTTCCCTTTTTGTCGTTCAGCCTCAGGCACGCAGTACTGCCTGCAATACTCACTCATTTTTAAACCACCCCTTCGGCTACCAGTCAAACTGACATAGGACCCTCGCCTGGATAACCCAGTCAAGAAATAGATGTCCTCAATGTCGATAGTCAATGTGTGAGCTCCAACATTAAAAACCTGTTGATCCAGATCCCACATTCGGATTAAGTATTCTAGCAATCGAACATGGGCTCTCATGCCCGGGATGTGGAAATACTTCAAGAGACCGCAATATCTTAAGGAAGAAATGGTCGGAGGGTGATTTTCGGCGTTTGCATTATCGTCCTCGTGTTCCTGTTCTCTCCATTCGAGCACCATGATGATGGTTATAAACCTGCATGGGAAACATATGAAGATGGTTAATACTCTTAAACATGGGAAAAATTCTTTCTTTTGGCTAAATGTTACATGAAATTTTAAAATTTGCACTGTTCGCAGGTGTCCTATGGCACACAGTGTGAACTTCTCGCATGTTTCCTTAGGCCCACCTGCGAGAATGAAGCATTCTCGCAGGCCCCGTATGGGCAGCCTGCGAGAATCCTTCTACACACATAGGGTTTGAAAAATGGACTTAAAACTTGACTTTTAACCAATGGAAACACAAATTTGAACCATGAAAAGCTAGAGAATGGATAACTTACCAATATGATCCAGACAGCTCGTGGAATGATCGCCCGAAGCTCCCAGAAATCAACACTGAAGGTAGAAGGTAAAATGGAGGTTTTTTGCACTCAAATGGTAAAAGGGTAAAATGATATGGTAAAATGTGTTATGAATTTATTTTATTTACTTTTTACTATGTCTAAAGTGGATTTTTTATGATTATTCATTATTTAACCCTAATTACTAATATGGAAATGAGTAAAATGACCTGCAAGTAGCAAATACGGATGATTATGGATAAAAATTGTACGGTGTGGTGTGAATTTGTTTGTTTTCTATGGTTTTGACTTAAAACCTCAAGCGCTTTTTATCCGTTCTCGCGCTTGCGAAAAACCTAAGAACGTGATCGAGCGTTGTTTTATCTCTTTTCCGGGCTAGTTGTGGTTACACAAAAAAGGAACCCCCCTGGAGTTAACTTTAAGCTCTTTTCAGACTCTCTAAATATGAAAAGATTGTCGAGTGATCTTGCTATTTTCACGCTCATTAAAGTATTTGAAGTTACGCGTCCTTCGAGCGATAGTTTAACCCTTTTTTGGTCTCGTTGGACTATTGTATGAAAAAGGAACTGAGAGAGTTCTCTTTTAAGTGTTTTTCCAAACTCTATAATCTTGAAAAACCTTCAATTTTTCTATCTCTGGACTCGTTAAACAAACATTGACAGACCCATAATGGGACCGAACCACTCCTTCCTAGGGTTCGTTAAAAATACTCTGAGG
This sequence comes from Picea engelmannii, assembly GCA_009831015.1. Classification (NCBI taxonomy): domain Eukaryota; kingdom Viridiplantae; phylum Streptophyta; class Pinopsida; order Pinales; family Pinaceae; genus Picea; species Picea engelmannii. The sequence goes on from ML781739.1 coordinate 1,733,371, forward strand.
GACTCGTCCAAAGGATGAGCTTATATCAACAAGCATATGTGATCCTCTTCAAGCTTGCATAAAAATAAAGAAGTACTTGCCAGAAATGGTGGGGGAAAATTTGGGAAAGGGATATGTTTCATCTTTGTGTTAATTGGAAGTAAGTGTTGCTCTTGAACATGACACCCCCTATTCATCATTTGAAGCCAGTTTGGGAAATCCATTTGTCTCTCATTCGATTTAATAACAAGGTATTTCCATGTGTCGTCCTTGAGTCAATGCTGCCAAATCATTGGTCGTGTCATCCATATGTTCAAGAGAAATTCGTCTGAAGCCTCTATTTGAGTCAGCCATCTGCAGTTTTCCATTCATTCCATGTCGGCCTTCCCTATGTCCAAAGTCCAATTGTCACATGCTCTGTTTCACTTTCAAACTCTGTTATTCATTTCGTGTCACTGATGGGGGATACATCAAGGCCCTCCTGTGATGAGTCTTGTTCCGTTGACTTCAGCACATTATCCAGAATCAAGGCTTAGAAATTTTTCAGTACCTTGGAGCTTGCATGCCTCAATGGAAAGTTCCTCTCTTTCGACAGTGGGTTTGCATCATTGACCCCTGATCGAGATATTCTGTTGGGTGTTCGACATCAACTCATTTATTCACAGTCGATGGATTGTACTATAGTACCTTGGGAGTCATTGACATCAATGGTGATTTCCCTCGCACTTGTTAACAGTTACATCAATGACCGGTAATCAAGTGGTTTCTACCATGTTCGACTTCGACACATGTAATCACATGGTTAGATTTGTACTTTGGGTGATGAGATTGAAGACCCTGGATATTTTCTTTGTGATCCAGGTTGCGATGGAGTATATATATATGATTTGTGACACATAGATCCACTGTGTATTATTTGTGGCTATGTCGTCTTGATTAAAAATTTGTTGCAAATATCCACAGTGTATTCAGGTGGCTGTGCTATATTATGACTACATGGATCCACAGTGTATGATTGGTGGCCATGACCTTTGTTTATTATGTCATCAATCTATGATCTGAGTATGGGAATGCCTACCTCAGAAGGGATACATATGATATTCTGTTGATGCTTGGATGTTTGCAGGTCTCTAATTAGATGTGCTCTTGGTTCTTGACACACACATGTAGCTTACAAAGTCTATCAACTGTCACTGATTCCACTCTCAGACTTTGGGGGGAATTCTGTTAGCCACAATTTTGGTCATCGAGATGATGTCATGATAATTTCATGATGATGGAAGATCAAGCTCTTCACTAAAGACATATTCCAGAGAAAAGTTACACTTGTTTGCTTCCAGAAATAACATTTTAAAGAGAGTTCGCAGGATGCCTATATACTTGCCTGCGAGAATGCCTGATTCTCGCAGGCTGCATTAAGCTAGAGTGCGAGAAGTTCACACTGTACCTCATTGCAGGGTGCGAACATGTTTTTAAAGAGGAAAAAGATAAATATATCGAACCTTCTAGAAGGGAATCTTCTAGAAGGATGAGTTGGCTTTCGAATAGTTGTTCAAGAACTGGCATTCCAGATATCTTGGGATTATTTTCTATCCAAGTAACTAATCTATATTCTCCTATATATTGAGGATATTGCTCATGGAAAAGGTTAGAAGCAAACTAGCAAGAGATTGATTGGAGAATTAGTGCAAGACAGTATGGAGGACTGATGCTACAGCAGCTAGAGACAACAACAAGGTCATCACAAGTGGTTGATTTTCTTCATGCATGAGCAAGTGTGTGTGTCAGAGCTAGGAGCCATCGAAAGGAGACCTATGACATCAAGGCTCAGGTTGTAAGTTTCACTTTCAATTAATTCAATACAGCAATATGTCCCTTTCCCATAAAGATGATGTCACTTTATTACTTAACTCCTTGATCATATGTATAGACTAGCTATTGAATATATTAATCTGCCTTTACTTCAATTGGTTTGTACTGTGGTGATCTGGACAGTGCAAGAGCATTGGAGAAAATCTTGGAACAATAGAGACTTAAGGAAAGCGTTCATAAGGTATGTCCATAATCCTTACCTCTTAGTTCATTCATAGGCTAGATTTAGGGAAAGTGTATTATTCTGTCCTGTTTTGTTCTAGATCCAGGTGGATCTAGGGAGATTGGTTTGTGTCTGCACTCATGGATTTATCCTGAAACAACCTGGATCAGGGCATATCCAGGAGGTCTAATGTGACAAAGGCCATTTCAGGAAATCAGAAATTGGGAATTCGAGAGTCCCGTTGACAAGAGGTCGGGCTCTCGTATTGATAAGTCCTGAAGGGAATAAGATTGCGGTCTTATGAGAAGTGGTCATATGGGCCAAGGCATATCCCAGGGGGCTAATTGCTGATCGAATCCTTTTCGACATTTCGGGGTTTGCAGAGTCGAAAGACTCGACTCGCTTATATCGTTGAGTTGCGAAATGCAAAAAGGCGCCTAGTTGTTTGGACGATGGTCATAAGTGACGATCACATGGAAGTGGAAAAGGGAAGAGATATCTTGTGCTAAGCCCCCCAGGACTTTGGGGATTCTTTCCCTCAAGAAAAGGCGAAAAAAAAATTATTATGCCATAGTGGGTGTGTTACAAATTGGTATCAGAGCATGGTTACAACACTTGGCCTTCTTGGGCTCATGAACGAGTTGCGTGGAAGCTCCATTCGAAACACTCCTAAAAGAAGTGACCCCCTGTCCTAACCTTCCTAATCAAAAGATAAAGTTAAGAATGAAAAAACCCTATTGTGTGTGTGTACATGTGAAAATATGAATTATGTACTGGTTATAAATAAATATAAATATTGACTAACAACCAGTGTTTTTGCTTTTTCACACAAGTAGAAGATCAACCGCGGGAAATTATCAACGCATAGTATGGTGACTCACCATGAAGTGGGAGAGGGCTCCCACAATAGAGACGAAGAGTCTGATGAAAGGAGGGTAGTAGGGACCTCTCCAGATCTAGCCAAGATTGTGAGGAGTCTCATGGTCGAATTACAAAGCTGCAAGGCTGACAATGAAAGGATGATGAAAGAACAAGAAAAGCAAATGGAAATTAACATAGTTTTACTACAGATTTTATCCGATCTACAAAGAAAAATGCAGCATGAACCTGAAACTCAGAAACATGGTCATATCAGTGGCCACACTGAGAGGAGCACCTCGAAAAAGGTCCACCGCAGAGGTAAAGGACAAGCATCGAATAATTCCTCTGAGAAGGAAGCGGGCAATTCGGAGGGCTCTTCTAGTAGGAGAACTAGTTCCTATTCCCAAAGGAAATAAAAGAAGCAAAAGTTTTCCAAAGGTCATAAATTCGAAGAATTCAGAAAATCCAAACCACCCTCCTTTGACGGTGAAATAAAGAAGGGAGAGAAAGCAGAGGCCTGGCTGCTTGGACTAAAGAAGTATTTCAGAGTCTATGACTTTTCAGAAAATATGAAGGCCCAAGTGGCCACCTTCAACTTGAACGAAAAGGCTTCCATTTGGTGGGAAGACCTGAAGAATGTGAAAGGGGTTTGAGAAGAGGACCTGTCTTGGGAACGGTTTGAGAAATACTTTCGGAAGAAGTATCTGTTAGAAAAATATTTCGACGAAAAGACTAAAGAGTTTTATGTACTCAAACTCGGACAACTCACTATAGAAGAATATGTCAACAAATTACTTGATTTGTTGAGGTATGTACCCTATATCAAGGCAGAAAAGGAAAAGGTGCAATTCTTCATCAGTGGACTACCTAAGGACTATTGGAATAGAATTGAATTTGATGAGCCAAAGACTCTAGAAGGCACTATTCGAAAGGCAACCTATTGTCATGAATAGTTTTGGCATTGAGCAGAACCTCATGAAGGATGGAAAAAAAAGAATAGCTCAATGTTTCAGAAAAAGGGGATTAAATCCCCAGGATTTAAGAACTATAAGAAGAACCCAAGAATGAGCTTCCCAGCCTGGAGCATGCACCAGCAGAATTTTCCCTCCTTGAGTAGAAATAAAACTTATGGACCCATATAAGTGAAGACTGATAACCCAAAGAAAGAACCTTTGAAATGTTGGGGTTGCAGGGAAGAACATCTATTGAGAGACTGTTCACACCGAAAACCGAATAGTCAAATGATTTATAACATCCAGGAAGCTACTACCATCAATGATGTGGCAAGGACTATGACGCAAATTTATGCAGCCTTGGATAATAACCAAGCTGACCACCAAGCTTCAGTGATGGAAATAGAAGGTATGATTTCCAACCATCTAGTGTCTGTTTTGATTGACCCCTGGTTCAAATTTGAGTTATATAGCCCCTAAAGCTATTGATATGTGTAAACTACAGCGACAAAATTAGACCAAGCCATGGTTGGTACAGTTAGCCACTGGCACCAAAAGAAGGGTAGCAAAGGTTATACTAGCATGCCAATTGATGTTGGGTAGATTCCCCACCCAAACAACCCTTAACTTATTACCCCTAGGATCGTATGATTTGTTGATTGGTATGGACTGGCTAGCCGCCCATAAAGCCAAATTGGACTGTTACCATAAAACCTTAGAATGTGTAAGTAAAGAAGGGAAAAAGATAACCCTTCAAGGGATCTGAAAACCTGTCTCGGTGAGACAAATATCAGCTCTGCAAATGAGAAAGTATTTCCGAAAGGGATGTCCCCTATATGCAATACAGGTGTTGAAAACAATCAAAGGTGACAAACCAAGCCCTGATGATCACCCTATCCTGAGAGAATACAGAGATGTGTTTCTGGAAGAGGTACAGGGTTTACCTCTGAGAAGGGACATTGACTTCTCGATAGAACTTGCACTAGGAGCAGTGCTGGTGTCTAGGACACCCTACCGGATGAGCACACCCGAGTTAGTTGAACTCAAGTTGCAATTAAAATAAATGATGGATAAAGGCTATATTCGACCCAGCATATCTCCATGGGCAGAACCAGTCCTGGTCGTGAAAAAGAAGGATGGTACCCTAAGACTGTGTATAGATTATAGGAAACTCAATAAGGTAACCATACAGATCAAGTACCCCTTTCCTAGGATCGATGACCTATTCAATCAATTGGGGGGGTGCGTCTATTTTCTCAGATACCATCAAGTCCGAATCAAGGGTGAAGACATCCATAAAACTACTTTCGAACGAGGTATGGTCACTATGATTTTTTGGTAGTGCCATTTGGGTTGACCAATGCCCCTGCCACTTTTATGTGCTTGATGAACAATGTACTCAGCAAATTCCTAGATAAATTTGTGCTTGTTTTTATTGACGATATATTAATTTACTCCAAGAATAGAAAAGAACATGAAGAGAATCTTAGACTTGTGCTACAAGGCTAAGAGAACATCAACTCTATGCCAAACTCAACAAATGTGAATTCTTCCATAAGCCAATACATTACTTAGGCCATGTTCTCTCCGAAGAAGGAGTAGCGCTAGACCCTGACAAAATCAGGTCTATCATGGAATGGCCTACCCCAAAGGATGTTTCGGATATCAGGTCCTTTATGGGATTAGCAGGATACTATAGGAGATTTATAAAAGGATTCTCCAAGATTGGTTGTCGAATCACTGCCCTCCAGAAGAAGGGGACAAAATTCCTGTGGACACAGAAATGTGAAGAAAGGTTTCAAACCCTGAAACATCTACTGACCCATGCACCCGTGCTGAATATCGTTGATCCAGAAGCTGACTTCCTCATGTGCACAAATGCCTATAAGGAAGGGCTCAGAGGAGTCCTTATGCAGGGAGGAAGTGTGATTTGCTATGAATCCCAAAAATTGAATGAGCATGAAGTCAACTATGTGACCCATGATCTAGAGCTGGCTGCCATAGTGCATGCCTTGAAAATGTGGAGGCATTACCTCCTGGGAAGAAAATTTGTACTTATGACAGATCACTGTGGATTGCGATACCTGTTTGATCAACCAAATATCAATGCTATACAAGTTAGGTGGATGGCCCTCCTTAGCGAGTTTCATTTCAAGATCAAACACATTAAAGGAAAGGAAAATAGGGTGGTTGATGCCCTTAGCAATAGTATGAAAACAATTCACCTGGCAGCGGTGAGCACCTACAAGATAGATGTCAAGGAAAGAATAAAAAATGCACAAGAAACATATCCCTTCATCTAGACCATGACCATGTACCTACAACAATAACCCATCGGAGTAAAATATGAAGGCTACCAGATGACTGAAGGAGGTCTACTCACTTATAGAAGCCAATTTTATATTCCAGATTGTGACGACTTGAAGAGGTTCATGCTGGATGAACTACATAAAAGACCCTATTCTGGTCATCCTAGATACCAAAAGATGATCACGACCACCAGGAAGCAATTCTATTGGACTGGAATGAAGAAAGACATAGCCAAGTACTTGGCCAAATGAATAGAGTGCCAATAGGTTAAAGTAGAACACCGACACCCAGCAAGGTTATTGCAACCTTTACCAATCCCAGAATGGAAATGGGAAACCGTCTCCATGGACTTCATCACTGGATTACCAACATCGATCAAACATAACAATGCCATTATGGTAGTGGTGGACAAATTGAGCAAGTCTTCTCATTTCATCCCTGTCAAATAAAATTTCAAAGCAATCGATATCGCCCAGGTATTCATGAAGGAGATATTCAGACTACATGGTATGCCAAAAGAGATCGTGTCTGACAGAGACACAAAATTTACTTATAACTTTTGGAAATCATTGATGGTTGGTTTAGAGACCAAATCGTTGTTTAGCACCACCTATCACCCTCAAACTAATGGACAGACAGAAAGAGTGAACCAAATACTTGAAGACATGCTAAGAATGCATGTAATGCATCAACCCAAGAAGTGGGAAGATGATCAGGGGATCAAATTTTTCTCAATTTTCAAAGTGCTCGGAATGAGACAAAAATAGTGCCATTGTGTCTAGCTCGTCTTCCTGATTCCGGTGGTATATTTACTTTCTCAAATGGAGTCTGTATGGAGAAGATATCACGATCTGTCCACCAAGCCAAACAGGCAAAATTTTGGATGCTGACTATACCTGTCCGTACAGTCCGTACGGTGATGTGGCAGGTCCGTACCATCCATACGGTGACATGGTAGGTGGGTGACATGGCACATTTTCATTGGTTGATGTTGGCGAGTAGCATGTTGACACGTGTCTGTTATGGATGAATATTATGAGGACACATGGCCCAACCCGAGGGCGCCACGTGTCGCTCATTCTTTGGTCATTGTTTCATATGTAAAAATTGTATTGGGAGTCCACGGGGTTCGACCCCTGGACCTCCCATAGCACAAATCTTACAAAGCTTCCGCTAACCAACTTCCCCGCCATTGTTCCTTGTTAGCTATGCCATAAAACATATATTTAAGTTTGAATGTGATGCCAAACGGAAAGGGGGACGGGTCGGGGCATAGCCCCGACCCGTGGACACATTTTTTAACAGATGACCCACATATATTATGGCCCGACCATTGGTGTGCGCGCATTGTATTACATTGCATTGCATTGCATTGCATTGTATTGCAATGTATTGCAATACATTGCATTGTATATTATATAACCGTGTGTTAATAATTGCCACGAGGTTTGAAACCAAGACCCATGTGTTAAATGTTGGCGCACGGGAGTTGGTTGACACGGTTTCAAATGGTTTAACCACCTTTTTGCCAACACGCGAGGTCGTATGGCCATATGCCCAGGTGTGGAGGCGGTTAGGGGCTGGAGGCGCCTTAATCATCCTACGGTTTGCACCGTTTGCGCGGTTGTGCCTGGTGCTGGGTTTTTACGCTTAAAAGAGTGTGTGAGCTAGGTTCACTCAAGGGGGGTGTGAATTGTAGAACCAGAGACAGGAAGCTTGAAGAGGGAGACTTCCAAGAGGCCTAACTTCTTCATTTTTCGACCGATTGAGGTGCCGAAAGAGCCCAGACAGGGGTTTTGGGATGCTGGGAAGCCATTGGAGCAGTCGGTTTGCCAGTTTGAGCATTGTAAGACATGTTTTTGAGCACTTTTTGAGCAATTAATAATAATGATCCATTGGAAGCTGGACCAGGAGATGTAGCCCATAAGAGGGGTGAACTCCTTTAT
>ML781739.1:1748668-1801159 GCA_009831015.1 Picea engelmannii
AGAAAGGTGGTGGAAGGCACCTGGAATGGTAGCGTTAACTTCCACCAAAAACCAATATCGTATTTGGACTTCATTGGCCCGGAGAACCAAGAGCAGCTCGCTGGCCCCAAATTAAATTACTCACCGGGTTGGTAGGTAAATGGATCCTCATGAGTAATGAAGGATGGGGGTGAACCACCCATCTGTAGAGTACTCAGATCTGACCACCGTGAGGAAGATCGTGCCACATGAAACCTCGCTGAAAGGAGAAAAGGCAGGAAGAGTGTGCGATCAGGGGGGCAGATGCGAGGGGAAGAGAAGAAGGAAAAGAACTCTGGAAAAATACAGAGTGAGTGATAGAAGAGAAGAAGGAGAGTAACCTTCATTCTCGGTCACTGGAAAAATAGAGACTCAGTCTCACAACATCGTGGTCTCAGCTCGGGGGTGGCTAGTGGTAAATCCATTGGGAGTCGCTGAGCCTATGGTTGGGTGGAAACGAACATCCCTCTTAGCAATTGCAATCACACCTGGTGTTATTTATGATAAGTGATTTACATATTTCATCTTTAAATGTATATTTTGACATTTATGATCATAGTATGTGCAATTATAAATGGTTTCAGTATAAGACTGTCTGTGTGGCATTTTGACCAGAAATGGTGGTTGCATGCTTATAATGGAAAGACTAGGTATGTCTTATGTTTATAGATAGATTTATATATATAAGTATATTGAACTAATTTGGACTTCAAGTCTTCTTTCGGGAAATCTATGCCCTTATTCGTCTCCACGAATACCTGGAATAGATCTCTCCACAGAGACACCCTCTCTAGAAATCTTACCAAGAACCTGAAAGAGGATTTGGTGGCGCAAGTCTTAGCCATCCTGTGCGAGGAAGAATGTTCCTCGTAGATCCCAAAATTTTGGCATTTCGGTACCCAGAGTACCCAAGGACGAGTCCCCTTGCACTCGTAAGTCCTGAAATCTCGATTTGCGAAATCCCAAATTATTAGCGTGGGGGTAAATTAAGATTTTTCGGAGTTTCGACACCCGGATTTTCTAGGTGCGAGTTTTCTTGTACTCGCGAGTCCTGAAACCCCGATTTACGAAATCCTTGGATGACTTTGTGTGGTTAAGTATCAATCAATAGACGGGATCTTGTCAGAAGATCTAAGGTCAGTTGTGACCATTAGATTGGAGGAAGAAATGAGGGAGTTAATGCCTCAGCCCCTTTCCTTTTTATCTTCGTAAGTAGTGAAGAAATCGGGACCGTAGATTTCCAAGATCCGTGGGAGTATCTGGACCATCCTTTTCAAAATGGCACATGGTGGTTGGAAATAATTTCAGTGTTTTGACACTTGGGGAATCAAAGGGAAAGAGCCCTGGTCATCACGAGTCACGAAATCCTGAAGACTAAAACCTCGAATCGGTTTAAGTGTGAATAAGTTTGAGAATGCTGAGATTTGATCGTGACCGTCGATCATCCTGAAAAGATCATAACAGTCGATCATGGGTAAAGTTTGTAGCCGTCCATCGGAGGGACACGTGGATGCTGGTCGACATTTCAGCATTTCGGCATACGGGAAACCAAAGGGAAAGAACCCTTGTCTTCACAAGTTGTGAAATCTCGGTACCCGAAACCTTGATGTGCTCTGTGGTAGAAAGGAAGAGATTTGGACCGTTGGTTTTCTACGTCTAGGGAGAAGCAGGGGAGTGCACAGTGCGAGATAGATATGAAATGTCAGATCTTAGCTAGAAAACCCGACAACCATTGGATTTGTCAGGAGATGCATGAGGGTTAAGCCTTCACGGACAGAGGTGAAAGTCCCGAAAGAGGAGTTGGTATCGGGATTTCAGACTTTGGGATTTCAGAGGTCTCAAGGACAAGAGATCGGGACACTCCATGGTGGAAGTCCCGAAATAGATCTGGACCACCTGATTAAGGAAGGACACATGTCGCGAGATCACGCATTTCAGGGATTCGGACATCGAGAAACAAAAGAGAAAGGTGAGCATTTTGACTTCGCACATGGTGAAGTCCCGAAATGATCTGGACCATCCATCCGTGGAGGACACGTGGTGGAGATCGAGAGTCCATTGGTATTTCGGATACTGGGGATTCAAATTGACAGAGTATTTGTGTCACTGGGGGTCGCAAGTCATGAAATCGCAAAACAACAAGGATTGTCCATCTGAGGGAGGACACGTGGCAAAAATCCAGGATTTTGGGGAAAATCCCGAAATGGAGAGTCCATCGGGATTTCGGAAATCGCAAATTCAAGAGTCCCGTTGAAAAGAGGTCGGTCTCTCATATTGATAAATCCTGAAAGAAATAGGATGGAGGTCTTATGAGGAGTGGTCACCTGGATCGGGGCATAGCCAGGAGGGCTAATGTGACAGAGGCCATTTTGGGAAATCAAAAATCGAGAATTCGGGAGTCCTGTTGACAAGAGGTTGGGCTCTCGTATTGATAAGTCCCGAAGGGAATAAGACTGCGGTATTATGAGAAGTGGTCATACGATCCAAGGCATAGCCCAGGGGGCTAATTACTGATCAAATCCTTTTTGACATTTCGGCATTTCGGGGTTTGCAGAGTCAAAACACTCAACTCGCTTATATCACTGAGTTGCGAAATGCCAAAAGGTGCCTAGTTGTTTGGTTGGTGGTCATAACTAATGATCACATGAAAGTGGAAAAGGGAATAGCTAGCCTGCGCTAAGCCCCCATATAAATTTAGGGATTCTGTCCCACGAGAAAAGGAGAAAAAAATTTATTATGCCATAGTGGGTGTGTTACAACAGATATATTCTTTTCTATCTCCAAACCCAATGTTTTTAGCTAGACATCTCACGTGATGAAGGACATTGTATTCAACACCACTCAAAAAACTACCTCATCATCAATGACACATTGCATCGTCATGGCATCGATACTTCCCTATGAAGTTGTTTAACCCACGATGAGGCTAAATGAGTGTTAAATGACTGTCAACTTGGAGCTTGTGGAAATCATATTTATGGGATGGATACAACCCATAAAATCTTACGTGCCAGTTATTTTTGGACATATATATTCAAACATTGCATTGAGTCCATTAAAAAATTCCCACCTTGTCAAATATTTCAGAATAAAGTACGTACTCACCCCGCTCCACTGCATCCCATTGTTGTCATCGATGCCTTTGCAAAATGGGGCATCGTTTTTTTTCAATGTAAGCCTACCTCAACCGGGGGCCATGGTTATATCATCATTTCCATTGATTACTTCACTAAATGGGATGAGGCTATGTATAGATTCCTTAATGATGTCCATACTACAACACTCTTTTTATTTAACCACATCATAGATCGATTCAATGTACCTCAAGATATTATAACTGAACATGGCTCACACTTCCAGAACTAAATTATGAGTGAATTGCACACCAAGCTAGGTTTTCACCATGAAAAATCATCCCCCTACTATCCTCAAGAAAATGGAAAAGTTGAAGCTATCAAAAATGTCCTGAAGACCATTCTCCAACACATAGTGGGAACAAACAAAACCTCCTAGAACTTGAAAATCTTCTGTGCACTCTAGGCCTATCGAACTTCAGTCAAAATTGCAACTAGATTCACACCACTCTAGTTGGTATAAGGTATAGAAGTGTTGTTACCAATTGACTGTGAGATCCATTCATTGAAAATTACCATAGAACTTCTACCTTACACTTCTAATGAAGAAGAAAAATTTCTATATTTAACCAAGTTGGATGAAACCCTTCATGATCATTCTCTCATTAACGAGACGTATAAAAAATGAATGAAAAATAATTATGACAATTTGGTTCGACCTCGTGCTTTTGCAGAAGGATAATTGGTCCTAGTTTATGATCAAGATCATGATAATATGGGTGAAGGAAAGTTATAACCCATGCGACATCGACCTTATATCATAAAACGTGTGCTGCACAGAGGCACCTATGAGTTAGTCGACTACGATGGAATATTTATCAGTGAACCCCGAAATGAGATTTACCTCAAGAAGTATTATGCATAGAATATCTCGCATGTGTGCTTTGTACAGTATTGTACTATATACTCTTGACTTGGTGTGTCCTTTATTTCATGTGCACGAGTTTTGTCTTTGCTAGTTATACTTTTCTTTATGATTAAATGTGCATATGAGATAACCCTTTCCCATCTATTTTGGCTTTGTGGATGGTGCTAGTCAACGCACCCATAACATTTCTTCGGCAAATTGGGTCATCTACTACTCTAGCAAGTTGGTGAGTTCAAGAGGAATTTTCCTCAGATCTGCGACCAATAACATGGAAAAGTATCATGCTATCATTGGACTCTTAACCAAAGCCTCCTCTTTAGGTATAACTCAATTGATTATGAACCTAGACTCTCAACTCGTGGTCGGTCAACTTAATTGTGAGTACACCATTCACAACTCAGTTTTACTACGTTTCCACCTAAGGTTTTGCTGTCTCGAAAGATTGTTTGAATTTCTCCAATACAAACACATACTGAGAGAACTCAATATAACTTCAGATTTGCTAGATAATTACATGTTGGATTGTTATCTTGCGCATAGATAAAAAAAATTGAAAACATAAATCTTATGTACACAAAAAAATCACATAAGATAAAAAATGCAACATCGATAGGCACTACAAAACACACACACACACACACACACACACACACACACACACACACACACATCAAAATGTACAAAACAAAGCAAAAAACTTGGGCCTTCATGCCCATAATATCGTCATAAAGAATACAAAAATAAAATGAGGACCCTAATCATCCTCTTGTATCATGTTGTGATCTACATAGTACACTACTTCTTGTGTCACCTGATGAATCAAATGGTTGAGGCTTTCGAGAACCCCAATTGTATGTCACTACAAGTGTAGAGACACATCTCACCTCTTGAGGGGTGGGACACCGATATTCAAACCCCACAGTTTCCTCTCTACCTCTTGAATCCCTCCCACTACAATGTCATGCTCAACTGCTACATGTGTGTCTCCACAATGCCACAATGTCTGCATCTCTGTCGGACATCATGCACCTCTGTCTGCATGATGAAAAAAAATAAATGTAGATTCCTTGTTGTACAACCAAAAACATATAAAATAAAATACAAACAAAATTTATATTGCAAGATCATGTTTCATACCTGATGCATCCCATTGGATTCCCTTGGGAAGTACCAAGTCAACACTACCTTTGAAATCTACCCTAATGTAGGGGAAGTCCTCAATAACCACTAATTGCCTACTCCACCACGCGAAAAAGTTAGCAGTGAATCTGAATGTTGAAGGGTCATTCCCCAAGCTAGGGGATAGGCTAGTCCACCTCTCCATACAAGGACCAGTCATGGTGTAACATCCCCGACCACCCATGATGAGGCATGCTACATGAGAGAATGCTTTTGTTCTCTCTGCGGAACATATTGTGACATAACCAACATCCAACTAAGCTATGCGACGCAAATTTTTTGAACTGCATGAAATTAAAACATATGCACACACAAATCTTGTGGAACATTATATATAAAACATAAACAAACAAATACATTATATAAATGCACAGTTTCATACTGAAATAACAATAAACATATACATGAAGCATATATAGACAATACCCATAAAAATAAACACGTAAATAATAATGCAGCATGTAAATTTATCACACAATTGACACTTATCTTGGTAAGAATATCATCAAATGCATGTAGACCTTCCATGAACCTCCCAGCCTTAAACCACATTGCTCATTACTCTTAGCAGTGGGTCACCCCCGAGCTGGGACTAAACTTCACCTGCATAAAGGGGCTCCTAATCAGGCTAATGCTTCATAGACAATAGGAAAGACTCTGTCACATGTGCCAACTCATACTAACAGCCTATAGTCCCTCATTTTCCACATGCTTGTCCCACCCCAGGAAGTGTGTCCCTTCTTTTCACAATATTCCTTCGGCTGCCCCACTTCCTTTTCGAGCTTCAACAACAGGCCAGACATGAAGTCTCAGATCACTATAGCTACAATTTAGCACCTTCAGGAAATCAATTCCCATCAATTCTCTCACCCAAAGAGGAATTTCGCATGGGCTTGACAACCCACCTCTTCAATATCCCACGGGCCTAACAACCCACTTCTTTAGTCCAGCTCCCAATCTAATCAACTACAAAAACATGTGCTGCTATGCATACAGGTTCAGGTACAGTGACATGAAGGTATGAAAGATAGCTCAATGAGTGTGTGAATGCCCATGGATGATTGACTAGATGATTGAATGATCGAAGGAATGATGGATAGAATCCCCAAAAATGAACTAAGTGCCAACAACATGTATGCATGTCCCCAACTTGACAGTTGTCATGTTGGGAGCTACTTTGGCCCACTTGTCCCCAACTTTAGAACTTAGGATAAAATAATTATCCATACTTTATGATTTAAGAAATATTAATATAATATTCTTTTTTGGCTTAAGCTCCCTATATTAGCCCCTTTTCTTAACTTTTATCCCCCACCCTTTCCCTAACTAGTGGAGTTTAGTACCCCATACTCCTTTATCGTGGTCGGTCTACACGCAACGATGTATTTCATATTAATGATGAGACATATATGAAAATAGGTGCACTATCCTTTAGCATCTAGGATCTCTGGCCTAATACAAACATAAGCCTCCTAGCTTAAAATAACTGGATCACCATCCTATAAAACACAAAATATACATAAAGGCTCACTGGCCTAAAAATCACACGCACTTAACTTGTTGTGCATGGTATCGTGGAATGTGCACACTTCCTCATTTTACTGCACAGTAAATGTGTGCACTATGCCATGAAAGGTGCATACAAAAAAAATGATATCAAAATTATCACCATCTTAAGAACATTTTCATTTACATTACAATTGGGTTCGGCCTAGGGATATTATACATGGGATGTGCTATCAATGCAACCCATGGATTCATCTGAGGGACCCACTCTAAGAAAAATGAAACCAAAAAGGGACTGTACCCAAATTGTTTTTGTCTGTCGGTCCTACATTTGGATATTTGTTCTTTGACCTTCCTGAGGAACCCTACACTCCAATTGAACAATATGGGTTCTAAACAGTCTAAGGCATAAGAGATCTATGATTTAGAATCCAAGTGAGCACTGGTGCTCCCTACTACTGGGCACAGGTCTAAAGTGGAGAAAAGGTCTATTTTAGGAAGATAAGGCCAATTTTGGACAAGAGCAGCTGGAAGGAAAAACAACATGTGTGAGGGAAAAGATGCACGCGAAGGAGGAACACATGCAAGGCATGCATGCAAGAAAACATAATCACGTTAGGGTTAGGTTTTTTGTAAGAGATTGTAATGGTGGATAAGATGAAAATGAGTATAAATGATTACCTAGGAGATCTAGGTCGAGGTCGGTTGGTCCCATAATGTTATAGAATTCTATTTTAATTGGATCAAAGAACGATTGTAAGATATTATACCTTTTTGTAAGTTGTTGAGTTGTAGGAGAGTCAAATAGCTATATCATGAGTGTTATATCATACGATGAGGAATCTGGTGTGATATAGTCCACCTCACAGATGTTGTGGAAGCTGTTTTGTGGTTGTATGGTCGGAATTGTAGTGCACGTAACAACATGCCTTGAAGAATTATAAATAAAGAGCTTAAGAAGCTATAACTTTATGGACATAGCCTAGGATGGGGTGAACCACGGTAAAATTTTTGTCATCTGTGTTGTGTATTGTGTATTTACTTTCTGTCAAATAGTTAGAATATGAATGGATGAATGAATGATTCTATTAGATTTGTTAGAATGCATGCATAGAAGTAACATACGAACGAATGTTAAGAATAGGAAAAAAGGAACAACCAGGTCAAGGCCTTAGAATATCGTTTTCCATACCAAACCCCAACTCTTTCCTAGAGTGGAAGAATTTGAGGGTTGCAATCACCCATAGGATTATCTTAGGTAAAACTGCATAGTACATTTTTTGTGTTGTGGTTCCTTCTAGTTTACCATGAGGGTCGATAGTTTTAGAGGGTTTTGTTGGAACCTTGTTCAGATTTGAACCTAGGTCAGCGCAAGAGTAGGAAGAGATATTAATAACCAACAAATGGTTATGTTGCTAGCTGGAAATGCATGGGATTGAGTGAGTGGGATCCGTGAAAGTATTGAGAAGAAAATGAAGGTATAAAAAGAAATGTTCATACCATGGAATCTAAGAAAGGGGGAGATCAAAAGATGGCTCAAAAAAAGGTGCTAGAATTTGTGCAGAAGGATAACAAAAACCCTAAGTTAACACCGCCTACATATCTGAACAAGTACATGTTTAGCGACCCACATGAGGTAGTTTTATGGTATTTCCCACATGTGTTGCAGGAGTGGCTATTGATTTTGAAAGACAACTACCCCACAAATTGAATCAGATAGATCGAGTGGAATCCTATGGAGATCATGCAACTACAACAATTTAACAATAAATTCATGCGCACAGTATATTTTTGGCAAGATAGTATTGTTGCAGGCTTTATCATAGAATTTGCAGTAGATACCGCAAAGTCTTACATTGTAGTAGAGCAAGAGTTTCTAAAGGGACCCAAAGTTAGGTATATTAGATCACTCTATACTTCAATAAATATCTTACTATATAACAAAGGTGTGATGGCTATGGAAGCAGAAAACTGAACTTCGTTGCATGCATGGGAGAAGGGGGGAAGCATTGACAAGAGTTTGAGAAATGAATGAAGAGATGGATAAGGGAAATAAGGAGGAGGCCATGGACCCAATCATGATGGAGGAATATCACATCAAGAAGATCATGGAAATAGCTTAAAAAACATGTAGTCGAGTACCCTACCAATATAAGATGAATAATAAGAAGAGATCCATAGTCGATAGAGAGATCTTGGAAAGTGATGAAGAAGAGGTAGAGGATCTCTGGGTTGTGGAGAAGATTGAGGAAATCCTATGCGCAACATATGAATGGAAGAAAAGAGGTCCAAGTGTAGGAAAATAAGGAAAAACTCCTATTTGTTCATCACTATAATTGCTTATTAACTAAACAACCAAGTGTTACATAAATTGTCAACCCAGGGAAGTCTGTTTATTTCAAAGGAAATCACACACTGTATATGCTCAATCTCGAAACAAATCTAGAGTTGTAGTAAAAGTACATTAATCACATCTTGCCTTGAACAGAGTAAAGTTCTACTTTGAATTACAAAAAATCAATCTATCTATTGCAAAGTTCGAGGTTTAAGGAAATAATTATCAGAAGAATCCTGGATTACATTAAAAATAAAAACAACCTAGGAAAATAAATCTTTCAGGATACTAGAAGGAAGACTAACTATTATGTAACAGAGAACAGGACCCTATTCCCCAAGCAGGAATCTTCAGCACCTATTTCTGATTATCACACTTTCATGAACTCATTACTAATCAAAATGATTGACATGTACTGAAGGCTAACTATCTTATAACAGAGAACAAGACCCTATTCCCCAGGCAGGAATCTTCAGCACCTTTCTCTGGTTATCACACTTTCATAAATTCATCAATAAGAATTACCAATCATAATGATTAACAGTTACCCAAGCATGAATTGTATGAAAACAATGTAACAATCAGTAAAGCAGAGTTTCAACAAAACAGAGTTCAGTAAAGTAGAGTTTCAACAAAACAAAGTTTAATCAAGGTGTGAACAAAAATAATACTAACACACTACAGAACTAATGGGTGAATCTTGTGAAGAAGGTGGGCCCTCCCTTATCACAAGATTCCCCAGAAATGGAAGGAACTAAGAAGAAATGATAAGAATAATATTTTATTCATTTGTCAATTGTATCATGTTACAATATCCAAAGTGAACACGTCCTTCTCTGTAATTCCTTTCTAGCCAAAAAGGATTATCTTTCTAATGATGATTTCCCCTTATTTAAAGAGAAGAATCCTCTCAATACAATTGATCATGAAATTACATGTGCACATACGAATCCTATTCTTAGTCAGATATAATCTTCTATGCTAGAATAGGATATTCTGATCTCCCGTAGCAAAATGCTATTACAATAGTTGGAATGGTGCTGGGTTGAGGTGTAGTTGTTGCGGCTAGTGTAACGGCTTCTTTATTTATCTTCTTGTTACTGCTATTGTATATTGTTTCAACATCGCAAATCATGGACTGTTTCAACAACGGGATTTACGTTCTAACTGTTTTAGCAACGTGGTCTCAAGCAGCAGTGATGGTTGGTGCTGGCTTAAGGTGCGACTATTGCGGCCAGTGTAACAGCTCCTTCTTGTTACTGTTGTGTGAATTGTTGTTCCAGGATCGTAGATCACAGACTATTTCAGCAACAGGATTTGCATGTTGTTGACTGTTTCAACAACGAGTCTTCAAGCAGCAACAATAATCTGTAGTTCGAACTATTTCATCAACTATATGTCTCCGATCGATGGCTATGTATGAGAGTAATGTAAAATTACATGTAAAACAAATTAAACATATAACAAAG
This sequence comes from Picea engelmannii, assembly GCA_009831015.1. Classification (NCBI taxonomy): domain Eukaryota; kingdom Viridiplantae; phylum Streptophyta; class Pinopsida; order Pinales; family Pinaceae; genus Picea; species Picea engelmannii. The sequence goes on from ML781739.1 coordinate 1,759,178, forward strand.
AGAAGAAACGTTATATACCTTTGGAAAGATAGGTTAAGGTGATAATGTAATCTTAAATGTGATTGGGAAAAGGATGTAATGATAGAAAAAAGTATGAACAAGAAGGTACATTATAGGGTCCTAACACCCCCCCCAACTAAAAAGGTTGCATGTCCTCAGTCAACTTCAATCTGAATCAGAATCCAGATACTGACTCTGAGTGTGCAAATTACTTAAGAAGTGGTTGTGGAAAGTGTTGTCTGTTGGAGCTCCGAATCCTTGAATGCGTTGTAGCCTTTGCCAATCTGCTATTTCAACCTTCTTGGGAAACTTATGAATAACTTGATATTTCACTGTTGGCATCCACAGAATAGGAAAATGGAACTGATAACCTATCCATCTTTCAGCACATTGCTAAACAAATTTGATGTAGCTAGGTACCCGGGAGATTGCTACCTCAAAATTGGTAGGACTAAAGGGATTGTGTTTCTTCCTTTTCTCAGAAGATTGTTTCCAAAACATGTTATTTTCTTGTAGGGCAGCGATCTCTATGGATTTAATAAATTGTTGAGAATCCTGAAGTATTGTTGTCTGTAGTTGCCGAATATATTGAATCATCCTTGGTTTCTTCAAAAATTGATAATACTCTGCAACAAAGGTGACAACGTTCTATGGTTTTGTTCGTATCCAGAGGAGGCGGTTATCTTCATTAAGCTTGGCAGCTAGGAAGTCATTCTTCCATGTAATCTGATTGTTAAGGAAGGAGGTGAGTGCCCAAATCTAGATATCACAAACAAGAGGGTTAAGTTTAAGCTGTCGGTTCTCAGGGATGGCCTCATTATGAATATACACCTCACATAGGAGGTGTTGATCAATAGTAGAGGCTTCTGTAAAAGTTCTAACAAAATATGCTAGATTTAACACTGCATGGGGTCTGCCGTCTTTGATTGATTTAATCTGAAAAAATGTAAGTTGTTCTATGAGGAAAAGAGAGTAATTGGAGGATGGTTTCCTTGTAGATAACAATTTTTGTGACAAGTCAAACATCAGGAGCAATTTTCCTTTTAGCTCTTTATTCTGCTTCTTATGGGCACGGGATTCTTGGCGTGTTTGCTCCAAATCTTCCCAGTTTGAATAGATGTGGTTTAGCCAAAGTAGTTTGTGCTCCTGCAGGATTTTGTCTTGTGTAACAACAAACTCTTTTTTCCATTTGTCCATTATTTCCTGCTCATCCCATGGTTGAGTTTGTGTTTCAACATCGCAAGTGATAGGCTAAGGTAGGGTCTGAGTGGCTCGTTCCACAAGAGTATGGGTGTTGATCTTGCTAGGAGGGGTAGATTCATCAATAGGAAGTGTTTGTACAACTTTATTAATAAAAACAGGGCTTCAGATGTAGCAGTTGTTGTAGGCCAGGGTTCATTTTGAATTTTGGAAGGTCCTACTAGTTCTTGTGTAACAACAAGGTTTTCTTCTTTGACTACAAAAGTCGTAGGTGCAGGGGAAGCTCTAGGCATTGGAATTTGAGTTACTTTGTAGCCTGCTTGATAATAAATGTCCCTACATTGACTGCACATATACTCTCTACACTGATTCTCTTTTGTTCTTTCCTCTATCATGGTCTCTATGCGAGCTAGGGTATACAATTTAACTTCCTTGTCGTAGGCTTCCTATACCGTTACTAGCTCTTGCTTGTAGGCTTCCAGTTCAGAACTTAGGAACTCATTTTATTATAAGACAGAGGCCATTGTTGGTTCTAGTTGTTGATATTTCATGGGTGTATTAAGAGAGGTGATTGGTTCTTATGTAACAGTCACAGCCGCAATAGCTGGTTCTTATGGAGAAGCTATAGGATCAACAATTGATTCTTATGTTTCAACTTCTTGATGTAAAGAAAGTAGTGTTGTGGCACCCTGGGAATCTGGTTCCTGTATTTCAGTAACAACATCAACAGCTAGTTCTTGTGTTTCAGCTATAGTTGGTTCTTGTGTTTCAGCTACTGAATGAGTAGCTGGTTCTTGTGTTTCAGCTACTAGATGAGTAGTTGGTTCTTGTGTTTCATCTACTAGATGAGTAGTTGGTTCTTGTGTTACAGCTACTGGATGAGTAGTTGGTTCTTGTGTTACAGCTACTGGATGAGTTGTTGGTTCTTGTGTTTCAGCTACTTGATTTAAGGAGAATGATGTCGCAGTACATTGGGCCTTTGGTTCTTGTGTTTCAGTGCCCATGGGTGGAATAGGTAAACATTCTGGAATTTGGGAGGGTAGAGATGTACGTGCTTTTAGCAATATGGGTTAGGGGTTTAGGGAAATGGAAGTAGTGGCTTCTCTTGTTGATGTCCTCATTCGTTTTCTTTGTAAAAAGGAGGGAAAAAGGAGGAATTTGCTTCTTTCTTTTACGTGTGGGTTTTTCCTCAGTGATGGGGCAGGGAGAGTTATCTGGTTCAGAATCATCGCTAAGGATATGAACAGTAGGAGTAGATGATTCTGGTAAGTTGTGGGGTGGGCTTGGTATGGTAGGAGGGTTAATTGGATAAACTGGGTCTGTAGGTGGATTGTTGGGTATTTCTGGAGGGTCTGGAAGGTTTTGTGGTTGTTGTTCCTGAAGGTTTTCAGGATGTTCAAGAGCTTCTTGAGGGTCTATGGGTGAGTTGTTTAGGGGAGGGTTTTGTTGGGAAAAACCCTTTTGGATGAGTATTTGAGTGAGACGATGATGGGTGAGGGAAAGGGTGGGATTTTTTAGCCTTTTTACAATAATGCGACATATTTCTAAGACATCCAAGCAGATAGTAGGGAATATTCACCAATCTAGCATGTCGTAAATGAGACAACAAGACAAAATCGTACTAGTAGACTAACTGGTATCGACCTTCATAGATGAGGTAGTGCTTGACAAACTCTGTAACTTTTGGCCAAGGAGGCGGCAACGAGCTAAGTCGAACACCCCAGCCTTTAGGCTCAATTTGTTCTCCTGGCAAGAGAAAATCCTGCTGGACATTAAGGATAATATGTTTGTAGCTGAACCAATGAATGATAGTGACAGACAGACCCGAAACCCGTGCTATATCATCCTCTGTGACTAGAATTCGAACCCCTTGAACAATGGGATAATCTTCTTGAAGATTTCGAGCAAATTGAAGAACCTGTTGTTGATCAAATCCCTGGAGCCTCTGAAAATAACCTAGCCAGCCTGCCTGCAGAAATATTTGATAGAATTACAGATATAATTCTAACAGGGTTATCGTGGCGGGTTCGTATCGTATAACAGGGCCTCCCATAGCTAATAGCTCAGTAAAATGCACAGTCAGAGAGTCAAGTAACCGCTTCTGAACAGAGTAAGTTTTGTGGGTGAAGGCATGTAAATGGTGGTGAAAACAAATGAAATGATGGGTAAAAGGGAATGACGGTAGTTGGTTCATGTGAAATGATGGCATAAGATTTCGNAGTACGGCTAAAATAGTGATTTTAAGTGAATGATAATAATGAGTCAGGATATTCTCATTATCCATAGTTCAATTGTATTTACAAATAAAGTTTACATACCTCATCTTTACCTTTGATTCGTACTTCAAAAAAAATATAGTGCTTGTCCATAATAGTTCGACAGTAACGATGGGAGAGACTTTGGATTTATTAGAGAAATTGTATCAAGGGTTTGTTTAATTATGAGAGAGGGTCGTGGAAGGACAAAATGTAGTATGAGAGTGAAGGAGCTGAAGTAGATGTTTTTATTAACAGGGAATGTTGAAAAAGTGGTGTTTTAGCAACAGGAAAAGAATAGAAAAATGTTTGTTGAAAAGTGATGTTTTAACAATGGAAAATACTGCTAAAGAAATGGTGTTTTAGCAGTGGAAAAATGTTGTTGAGCTGTGGTGTTTCAGCAATGGAGAAAAAGGGAGAAATATTGTTGAACAGTGGTGTTTCAGCAATGGGGAAAAGGGCGAAATATTGTTGAACAATGGTGTTTCAGCAACGGGGAAGATGGGAAAAATGAGGAAAAATGTTGCTAGAGAGTGATGTTTCAGCAATGGGGAAAAAGGCGAAATAATTTTGAACAATGGTGTTTCAGCAATGGGGAAAAGGGTGAAATATTGCTTAACAATGGTGTTTCAACAATGGGGAAATGGTGAAATATTGCTGAACAGTGGTGTTTCAGCAATGGGGAAAAGGGAGAAAAATGAGGAAAATGTTTGCTGGAAAGTGATGAAGAAAGAGGGAGAAGTGCTTCACAAAATGAAGCTTGGATCTTCTTGAAATAAGATCATCCTTTCTTGGTAGGTATTTTCTTTGATCGATAATCTACAAAAGAATCAATTGTAACATGCCATTCCTTGACAGGGATTATTAGTAAAATAAATCTAATCTAATACTAAAGGGATTAAATTCAGAAGAATTAATTGCAATGCGGGGTAGGAGGCTCCTCTAAAAAGAGATAATCTGAGTCTGCAACACATGTGGCCTTAAAATCTTCTTTGGAAATGGGGCGCTGGTATAGCTGGAGCCGATGACCATTCACTAATAACGGTGTTTTAGAGTCATCAATTGTGAGGAGCCTTACTGTTCCATTGGGGAAAATAGTGTCCACTTCGTAAGGTCCAAGCCATCTTGTACGTAGTTTCCCTTGAAATTCTTTAAACCGAGAATCATACAGTAAAGCCCAATTACCTTTTTGGAATTGCTTATGCTTGATGGTTTTGTCATGCCATTTTGATCTTTGTTGTTGAATCATAGTTGTCTGATGAATGGCATCTAGTCTTTTTTCATCCAATTCATTAAGCTGTTGGAACCTAGCTATCTGTGCATCGGTCAAATCAAGGTTGACAGCTAAAGAAGTCCTTAAGGTTTTGATTTCAAATTCCACAGGAAAGATGACACTTTTTCCATAAACTGATTCATAGGGAGAGAATCCTGTAGTATTTCTCCAGGTAGTTCTGTAAGCTCATAATGCTTCAGGGAGCCTGTGAGACCAATCCTTTTTGTTTTCCTTCACTGTTTTTGTGAGAATAACTTCTATTACTTTATTTGTGCTTTCCACCTATCCATTGGCTTGGGGGTGGTATGGTGTAGTCATTCTATGATGAATATGATATTTTTTAAGGGTGGATTTAAAACCGTGAGAAGTGAAAGGAGTTCCTCCATCTATAACTAATTCTCTAGGCACTCCAAATCTGATAAAGATTTCTTCAAATAGAAAATCTAGAACTGCTTCTTCAGTAGCTCTATGGAGTGCTTTAGCTTCCACCCATTTGGTCATATAATCTGTGCAGACCACTATATAAAATTTTTGATTGGATGGAGGGTTAATGGGTTCTAAAACGTCTAAGGCCCATCTTTCAAATGGTTCGAGTACTACCTGGGGATTTAATGGAATTTCATCTCTATGATTAGGTTGACCCATTCTTTGACAGCTATCACAGGCCCAAATATATTTCTTTGCATCTTTAAAAAGTGAGGGCCAATAATACTCCATCTTGAGTATTTTATGTGTTGTTCTCTTATCAGCAAAATTCCCTCCACAAGGGCCATCATGACAAGATTTTAGTAAATCATAAACCTCATCTTCTCTAATGCACCTTCTGATTTATTGATCAAGTTCTGTGTGGAAAAGACACTCACTTATCCAGCTATACTGAGCACTTTGTTGAATGATTCTTCTTCTCTCTCGGTGGGATAGGTGTGGTGGTAACTTCCCTGCAACCAAGTAGTTGGCAATGTCTGCATACCATGGTGAGTGAGAAGATACTGAAAATAGATATTCATCAGGAAAGGAATCATTTACTAGGGTATTATCATCAGGTGTTAACTGAGAAAGGAAATCAGCAACTACATTTTCTTTTCCTGGTCTATCTACAATTGTAATATCAAATTCTTGTAATAATAGTAACCATCTCGTGACTCGAGCATTTGTGACAGGTTTGTTCATTAAATATTTGATAGTTGAGTGATCAGTATGGACAAGAGTAGAGTAGCCAGTGATGTAATGTCGAAATTTATTAATAACATAGATAATTGCTAAGAATTACTTTTTGGTAAATGTATAGTTAAGTTCAACAGGAGTCATATTCTTGCTAATGAAGTAAATAGCATAAGGGAGATGATTTTCTTCCTGTCCCAAGATATCTCCTATTGCAGTATCTGAAGCATCAGAGGATATATGAAAGGGAAGTGTCCAATCAGGTCCTCTTAGAATAGGAGTTGTAGATAACTGATGTTTGAGTGTATTAAATGCTTCCTGGAAAGGATTAGTCCACTTGAATTCAACATTTTTCATAAGTAACACAAACAGAGGAGAAGCTATTTTGGAAATTTTTTTGATAAATATTTTGTAGTATCCAACATGTCCTAGGAAACTTCCCACCTCTGTTTGGGTTTTGGGAATAGGAAGGTTTTTAATGACTTGTATCTTGGATGGATCCACCTGGATTCCTTGAGATGAAATAAAATGTCCAAGTACTACTCCTTCACTCATCATTATATGACATTTTTCTGTGATTAAGGAGATGTGGTCTTGTATACATCGTTTAAGTACTTTCTCAAGGTTTTGTAGTGCTTCCTCAAAAGAGGCACCAGAAGGGGTAAAATCATCCATAAAAATTTCCATAGAGTCATTAATCATATCAAAAAATATTCCTATAACTGCTCTTTGAAAGGTTGTTGGTGCATTACATAGTCCAAATGGGAGGACTCTATAAGCAAAAGTTCCCCATGGGCTAGTAAAAGTGGTCTTATCTTGGTCTTGGGGTGCAATTTTGATCTGATTATACCCACTGAAACCATCTAAAACAGAGAAAAATTTCTTCCCTGACAAACTATCTAACACCTGATCAATGAATGGTAACGGAAAGTGATCTTTTTGAGTGGCTTTATTTAAGGCTCTATAGTCTACACATACTCTCCATTTCCCATTTTTCTTAGGAACTATTACCAAAGGGGAAACCCATTCATTGTCTGATATAGGATATATAAACCCTGCATTAAGAAATTTTTGAAGATCCTCCTTAAGAATTTCTCTTAAATTGGGGTTCATTCGTCATTGAGATTGGCAGATCGGTCAACAATCTTCCTTGATATAGATACGATGAGTACATAATTCGGGAGAGATTCCTTTCATACCTGTATATTCCCATGCGAATGCTTCCTTATGTTCAAGATGTAACTTCGTTAATTTTTGTGTTTCAGCATCTGTCAGGTTGGGGTTCATGTTCAGTGTTTTGCCAGGTTCAATTTCTACTAGTATACTTTTAGAAGAGATGGTGGTTGATGTTTGAGGTGGGTTTTCAGAGTTAAGGTTTTCTTAGTTATGTGATTCCAAAAGTGCAGTTAGTTGGTTATGAGTTTCTGTAGTCACGGAGAAAGGTTCACAAATAAAATTATTAATTACTTCATCCTCAGTGGCATCTTTAAGGCTTAAGGCTTGCCCGATAGTCAAGATAGGTTGAGTAGTTTGATCATCAAAGTCCACCCATAAAGAATTGTCATTATTAATCAAGGGTGTAGCGTGAGGGTAGAGGGTAAGTTGTTTAGTCTCATATCCATTGGAAATTGTCATTGAACCAGGTCTACAGCTGATAAAAGCATATGTTGTGGCTAGCCAAGGCCTGTCCAAAATTAGAGGGTGGCCCCCCAACTTTGTTTTAGGCTGTAATACCACAAAGTCAGCTGGATAATTCCAAGATTCAACTGAGATGATTAGGTCTTCAATGACTCCTTTCAGTTTAATTGTAGAACGATCAGCTAATTCTATAATGGTTGGGGTATCTCTGATTTCATTCTTTAGTTGTAATAGTTGTGAGGTCTCAAGAGTCATAATATTGATAACAGCGCCTAAGTCTACCAGGAATCGAGGAATTATTATTTTTCCAATTTGCACCGAGACGGTAGGATGGCTGGGATCACCATATTTAATAGGGGGAGCTTTACCTGACATTAGTGCAGACAAATCACCCATGACATGAACTTTGAAGGGATCTTTAGTTTTCCTACCGAGTTTCTTAACACAAATGTCTCGCATAGTTCTGGCATAAATTGGTATGTCTCTTATTGCTTGTAATAGTGGAATTTTGACATAAAGATTTTGTAATTCCCCTAGAATATTGAAAGCAGGTGGCTCGGGCATTTTAGTCAAAGATAAACGCTCAGGGAATGGTGGTTTTGCTATTTCAGCAACAGTGTTGGAGGATGATTGTACCTCTTCAGGTACATCATGCTTTTTTATTTCTTCTTTATTGGAATCAGAAGAGGTAACATCATCAATGATAGGTTCTACTAATTTCCCAGATCATAAATGAATATCATTGCATTGCGCAGGGAAAAGAGAAAGTATAGGCTGGTTTTAAATATCAATGCACCGCATAGCCTTATTATTGGGGTTAGGGTTAGGTTGTACAGGTAGTTGGGGCCTCATCATTTGATTTTTCGGTGGAGTACCTGATGGAAAAGAGAGTGGTTGCATAAATTGTGATTGAGGTAATTGATTTGGGAATGGGGGTTGTTGAACTCTCCAATTTGGAGTCCATTGGTTAAGGTAAGGCTGTTGTTGTGGAGGCCAAGGAGTCCATATTGTTGGATCTACAAAGGGAGGGTTAGTTTGTTGCATGGGTGGGTAATTCATTTGATTGAGGGGTGGGTATTGCATTTGATTATAGGGAGGGTAATTTGATTGATTAAAAGAAGCATAGTTATTCCAATGATTAGAAGATGTAAATGGCATATTAGGATTCATACCTTGTCCCCATGGCTGCCATTGCCTTCTCTATGTCAACAGATAGATAGCTTCAACTTCTTCATCAGTTGGTTGTAATGCTACCTTGATTCCTGGTAAAGAAGGGAATTATTGAGTTTCATGATCCTTATCACAAATGGTGCAGATTGACTTTTTGTCCAATGGGCATTCCCTTTGTGGGTGCTTATCTCTGCATTTGGAACAAAAGATGGACATAGTTGCTTTTGCTTCAACTTGTTTCTTTTGAATCTGCAAGGTATCAATTTGTGAAGCAAAAGAGCTTAACATTTCAGTTTTAAAACCCTCAAGTAAATTACCTATTTCGGCTCTTGTTGCTCCTCCACTGGTTGATTTTTGAACTCTTGAAAATGTGGTATCCCTATTGTTTGATCTATTCCTTGCAGTTCCTCTTGAACATCTTTTACATAGGTTAACAATTTCATCATATGATTCTTTAGATATGTCCCCTTTTCCAAGCATATTCAGCATATCTAGATAGTCATCCCTTACTCCTTTTAGTAATATTGTTTTAAGAATATCCTTACTTACATCGAGGTGACTGGATCTTTGTAGACTATACTGTAGCCTTTCCACAAAGTCCTCCAAATTTTCATCCTCTTTCTGTATCATCTTGAATAGTTCCTCTCTTTTTTCTCTTGTTCGACAATAGTCTTGGTATTTATGCATGAATTTTTGTTTCATCTAATCCCATGTTGTGATTACATGACCTCCAAGACTCATGAACCATCTTAATGAATTTCCTTTCAATGTTGGAAATAGCTTCAATTTTTTAGCATTGGAAATGTAATCATAACTTCTACATAATATGTCAAACTCGAAAAGGAATTCATCAGGATATTCTGAAGATAAACCATGAAAGTTAGGTAAAGATAAGAGTGGAATATTCTTCATGGGAGCTATTCCTCTAGGAAGATCACCAATAGGAAATCCTAAGGTGGAAAAAGAGTTTTCATCATTTACCTCTCCTTCAGGACATGTCTATTCTTCATGATGTAGTTCTTCACTATACTCATCCATGGTTTCTTTTGTTTGTTCCCCTCTTTCACTTGCTCAATCCTCAATGTTTTCTGCTAGTTTCTCAACTGTCTCAGGACTCGAAATCTCTTTCCCCATTTCAATTTTTTCTTGAAAGGAAGGTTGAGATTTTGGTTTTCGAGAGCTTGGTCATTGAGGAGCAACAGATTTAGATTTTGATATAATCTCGTCAATAAAATTATTTCTTCCTCCCCTTCCTCTGCCCCTTCCACCTGTAGGGTCAATTTCTTTAGCATATCTGTGTCCTCTCATGCAATCTGTATATCTGAAAGAACATAATTTCTTTTGAAATCTATAATTGCCTTCCCCGGCAACGGCGCCAAAATGTTGGTCACTGTAATTGCTTATTAACTAAACAATCAAGTGTTACATAAATTGTCAACCCAAGGAAGTCTATTTATTTCAAAGTCAATCACACACTGTATATGCTCAATCTCAAAAGCAGTCTATAGTTGTAGTAAAAGTACATTAATCACATCTTGCCTTGAACAGATTGAAGTTCTACTTTGAATTACAGAAAAGCAATCTATCTATTGTAGGGTTTGAGGTTTAAGGAAATAATTATCAGAAGAATCCTGGATTACATTAAAAAGAACAACAACCTAGGAAAAGAAATCTTTCAAGATACTGCAAGGAAGACTAACTATTCTATAACAGAGAATAGGACCCTATTCCCTAAGCAGGAATCTTCAGCACCTGTTTCTGATTATCACACTTTCATGAACTCATCACTAATCAAAATGATTGACATGTACTGAAGGCTAACTATCTTATAACAGAGAACAAGACCCTATTCCCCAGGCATGAATCTTTAGCACCTGTCTCTGATTATCACACTTTCATAAATTCATCAAGCAAAATTACCAATCAGAATGATTAACAGCTACCCAAGCATGAATTGTATGAAAACAATGTAACAATCAGTAAATCAGAGTTTCAGCAAAACAAAGTTCAGTAAAGTAGAGTTTTAGCAAAACAGAGTTTAATCAAGGCATGAACAAAAATAATACTAACACACTACAGAACTAATGGGTGAATCTTGTGAAGAAGGTGGGCCCTCCCTTCGCACAATATTCCCTAGGAATGGAAGGAACTAGGAAGAAATGCTCAGAATAATCTTTTATTCATCTTTCAATTGTATCATGTTACAATATCCAAAGTGAACACATCCTCTGTAATTCCTTTCTAGCCAAAAAGGATTATATTTCTAATGATGATTTCCCCTTATTTAAAGAGGAGAATCCTCTCAATACAATTGATCATCAAATTACATGTGCACATACGAATCCTATTCTTAGTCAGATATAATCTTCTATCCTGGAATAGGATATTCTGCTCTCCGGTAGCAAAATGCTATTACAATAGTTGGAATGGTGCTGGGTTGAGGTGTAGCTATTGCGGCCAGTGTAACAACTTCTTTATTTATCTTCTTGTTACTGCTATTGTATATTGTTTCAGCATTGCAAATCACGGACTATTTTAGCAACAGGATTTGCATTCTGACTGTTTCAACAATGTGGTCTCAAGTAGTAGCGATGGTTGGTTCTGGCTTAAGGTGCGGCTGTTGCAGCCAGTGTAACATCTCCTTCTTGTTACTACTGTGTGAATTGTTGTTCTATCATCACAAATCACGAACTGTTTCAGCAACGGGATTTGCGTGTTGTTGACTGTTTCAGCAACAAGTCTTCAAGCAGCAATAATAATCTACAGTTCGAACTGTTTCAGCAACTATATGTTTTTGATCGATGTCTAAGTATGAGAGTAATGTAAAATTACATGTAAAACAAATTAAACATATAGCAAAGAGAAGAAACATTATATAACGTTGGAAAGATAGGTTAATGTGATAATGTAAGATTAAATGTGTGTGGGAAAATGATGTAATGATAGAAAAAAGTATGAACAAAAAGGTACATTATAGGGTCCTAACACTATCCATGTCAGTGTCAGTGTGGAACCCATAACCCCATGTGTTACTAATACACCAAAAAGAACAACACTATTTAGACAACCAAATTTTAGTTGAATAAATACAGTAGGAAGTGCATCCAATCAAGGAGAAGCAACTAGAGGAGTTAGTTCATGAAGTAGTATTCAAGTATATACATTGTGTGTAGGTATCAGTTCATCACAATTCAATATGGAAGGACATGATCCCACCATTAGGTTACCATAATTTCAGGGAGAGGCATCAGAGGATCCCAAAAATAACTTATTCATATGCGAGAATATCTGGGATGAAAAAAAGATTACAGATGAGGATACAAAACTCACGCATATAGCTATCACGCTAAGAGACCACACACTTTATTGGTATATGATTCTATCTGTAAAGAGTCGATGAGGAACAACACAGACTATCACAAATGTCAAGAAGCTACCGATGAAGGATATTCATAAGATTATTTCAAAATATTAGTACATGAATGAGATAACTGAAATCAGACAGAAACCAAGTGAGTCTATTTGGGAGATTGATCATAGGTTCAAATGGTTGAGGGGTAAGTTGAAATATGTCATGATTGACATGTAGCATAGACATCTCTTTTTTAATTCACTGCTACCTATTGGCGCAAAATTGTTTATACCAAGTTCCTTCTTAGGTTACCAAGAAAAGGGTACCTAAGTAGTCTAGAGTGTTGGCATTTTTATCTTCCTTGAAAGGAAGAAATCTCACCCGAAGCAAAACGGAGACACAAAAGAGAGGGAATGGAAAGGAGAATACTCAGAAAGACCTTGGAGTTATCAATGTTCATCTTAGTCTCACGCAATATAGGTTAAACTTGTAACACTTCTGAGCAATTCCTAACTGGGAATATAGAAACAAAGTTTTGTTTCCATTCATAAAGAAGCATTTAAGTATAACATAAATAAATATAATATAGAACAACATTCCATTCATGCATTAGGACTAAATACACATGATGCATATTCAAAATTTAGGCCTCCAATTATATTAACATATCAGGTTCTTCTCGAGATATGGGACAGTGTTATGATCTCTTAATCCTTTACATCCAGACTGATATAGAACTCTGATACATTGATAGTCTGGTTCTTTCCCATATCTCCTAAACTTAGCTATGCTAATAGTATAGACTATTACAACAATGACTCTTGTCATAACAACATTAACAACAACTATGATGATGATGTTAACCCTTTTAAAATCCTATCAGTCGCATATATATAATCAAATGCATTTAGATTTGTTGGTTGAGAACCCAAAAGTTCTCTCTTCTTCTTGATCTTGTTGAAACTTCTTTCCTCAAAACCGATGTTGCGTTGTCCTTCTAACCGCTTTATGTTTATCTCCTTAGTCCATTTTCCAACTTCCTCAGTAGCTTGCGCAACTTATATTATCCAAAATGAGGCTACAATGTGTCGCGCACAACTTCTATTCAACAAAATGAAGGTCCCGATAGGCTCCGAACACAATCCTTGACTCACCTCGAGTCAAGTCTTCATCTCTTCCGTGGTCTCTAGTTTAGATTGTTGTTCTTCCTTTCCTTCGGGTTCCAAGTTGCTTTATTTTTCGATTTGGACTGTTTCTACTTTATCTTCTTCAAACGAAGGGCCAAACTCGGGTACTGGTTCGAGGGATCTCTTCCTGACATCTTCAAATTTTTCCACTTTGTCCTACCATTTCCTAGCAAGCAGTGAAGCTTCAAAAACAAACGGTTGTGTTGCGTATATCATGCATTATTTTGGCTTTGACGCAACTAAAGAGTTCCATTATGATTTAGATATGGTATCCACTTGATGCATCTATACTTAGGTTGTCTAAACTATAGGTCGAACCTCTCGTATTTCTTTCTTAGCCACAGTTTGAGATTCATACAATGCATTCAACTCATTTTCTGCTTGCTGGATTTTGTCAAATTTCTCTTGCTATTCCAAAGGATCCAGGGTGTTGGATGCTTTGTCATTGAGTGATTGGATCTTCACGTGAAAGTCCTCTAATGTTTTTTTATGCCTTGAAATGATTCCCATCCAATCACTAATTTCTTTGAAGATTGTTGTGCATTCTGCAGTCCTTTTTTGTAGGGTTTCTCTTGTGTTGTTCCCTTCCAAGATGATTTTCTCCATTTTCTCTCATAGCTTCTTGGGTTGTAGTTCAATTTATTTCTTATTGTCTCACAATTGTGCCTAGATATTTTCTGCTCTTTCTACCAGTTCTGACCATGCTACTTGAATTAATTAGATCTTCTCCACATTCTCGCTTTTTGTGCTAGATTTTGGTAGATGAGGCACTGTCTTCCTCACCATTTTCCATGCCTCCGTGAGTTTTTCCTTGACATTTTCCACCTTTTGTTCCACATGAATCTTGGAGTATTCCTCCTAAGTTTGTTGTTCTTGCACAAGAAGTCCTTATTGTTTCCATAACTTAGCTTCTCATTCGGCCTACTAGATCCTCTACTCCAACTACTTAGTTGAGGCTCTGATTATGCCTACTAGCTGCATTGCCGGAAATTGAGCGAGCTTTCCCGATGAAACAATGACATCGAGGGGTAATCATACTTGCAGTGGTAATCCATTGGCCATCAATTGTGTAGAGGGTGTCTCCACCTCTTCTTCCCCTAGGGATGGAACTTGCAATTGATGTGGAAGTCTAACCTTTTGAGCCATGGGAGTAGAGGGAAAACTTTTGTCTTTTCCAAGAAAATATGAAACAGTTTCGCACATCGTTGTGGATCTTGGAATACTTTCTCCAACCTTTCTTTAAAATATGATGCGCTCTCCTATGATGTAGTTTCCGGTTGTTTCTGAACTGTTTGTTCTTTGACCTCTTTTAGTAACGAAACTTCTGGAGTTTCTCTTTTGTTGATGGGAATCTCAAAATTGACTGTTGAGAGAGGAATCTGTGTGCATGTAACTTGAGGTATCAGAACAATTTGACTCTCCATCAAAGGAAGAGTGTCATGAATGGGTACCAATGGAGTAGTTGATTAGTTCAAGTATTCAGGGGTCAGGGTAATGCATTTTGGCACATTCTTAGGTGTGTTAGGGAGATCCAAATGCATGGGCTTGGGAGAAGTGGGTTGGGGTTGAATGGTGGCATCTTCTAGTGGTGATGGGGTTTGTGGGGGCAATGGAGGTTTCTCAATGATGATGTTTGTGGATGTAGTGGTATCTGGATCAAGATAATCTTGGATATCGATCACAGTTTGAGAAGCTCGCGAAACTGTTCTAATATGAGGTATAGTTGAGGATATCAGGTGTGGATTCAAAATATTTGCAGGGGAAATCTTTGTTCAAGGTTTCTTGACTAAGGGGTCCCCTATGAAAGCAATGGTGAGGATGTCATTAACATATTTACCTGATAACACGTCTTGGTGTGGGATCTATGGGAACATAGGAAACATCCTCTTCTTCTGCTCCAGAGGTTCTGCATCCTATTCTTCATCTGAGTCCTTCGACATCTTGACCTTCTCCTTCTTTTTTGGTGGGATGAAACTTGACTTGACTCCTTCTTCTTGCACCTTTTTCTTTAGGAGATCTGTTGGAAAGAGGTAATGCATGCCAAACTTGCACAGGTTGCGCTTAACACCTAGCCATGACATAACCTCCTTGTTGAAGGCCTCTTCATTTATGTAGAAAGGTAACGACCTCTTATGCAAGTCCTCAGGGTTCACATGCCTTGGCCAGACAAGGGTATTGTGGCGATTTAGGACAAATGTTATATTTCGGGTATTGAGGTTCAACAACTCCTGTGGTATGCACCACCAATGAGTTGCGTCAATCATCTGAGTATAGCATTTTGAAAAGGAGACATTGTTGAACTCCATGTTCTCCTCATTTGGCCTTGCATGCCATGACTTTAAAAGATTTGGAAGGCAACCCTTGTCCACTACTGCCAACTATCTTCCCATGGGTGGCTTCCATTTCCACATTGCAAACTCTATTAGTAGGTATCCATATGTGAAGGTTCCTTCCTTCTTCTGAGCTTCCTCACAAGAAACCAGAAGTTCCTCTAGTAGGTAGCTGCACTAGTTGAACAAAACTATGTTTGTGCAAAGTTCTGCTACTGAAAGCGCATCTGAGGTGCATTCACTCTTGTAGTAGGAACGCATGACCTAGATCGCAATTACATAATAGGTCATCTAGACTATCTCTAGAATGATTGGGTAAATATTTGTTGTTCACCCACCTCTCTGTGTGTGGAACTTCTTGTATAGGCTAACTTTTCCTTTCTTCTTCCCATGATTTCTTGGGCCTTGAAACCCTTTTGAAAATCCTCTCCCTCGTGAGATAATGTGGTGAGCTAGTGTATTTAATCTGCATGAATCAGATATCTTTGGTCGAGCCATAAGATTCCATCATGCACTCGGCTTATCATAAAAATTTTGCACCATGCAACTTCGCGAGTGGTCCCAAATACCGATAGATCCCTGAGGTAGATGAATGTGGAGTAGAACATGTTGTTGAATTATGGCTTTGAGACAAAATGCATGCCTCCCATTGTATCCGGGATGAATTCATAGAAAAGGGTAATGTTCATCTATGGAAACAATACTTGGTCCATCATATCCAGGTTCAGAAGTTTTACTTGCTCTGTCTTCCCCTTGATATCCCCGAAGAGCTCTATCCTAGGGTCATACGACTGATTTGGGGTTAATTCTTTGGGAGATGAACTCCAAGATGCTGTTTCTCTCGGCATGGTAGCTATGAAGTGTTGGTAAGCTAGGGAATTCGAGGTCTACTTTGTTACAGGAGGACCAAAATATCTCAGGGTATGCACGATTGCAGAAAATTTAAAATATAGCTAACAACAAATAGTGATTCTCGCTCATACATTCACGGAGTATTATAAATGGATAACTGGAAAAATTTGTATATGCCCATAAATATACTCATCATTAGACCAAAAACGAAAATTTAGGCTTAGGTGTCTGACGAGACGGGTAACGGGGTAAGATATTGTCAACTGAGCTTGGATTTTAATGAACAAACTGACATGGATGTGGTTGAGCTAATGGGATTATCCTTTTAATGACTAAGAAGCATGGAGGGGATATCGATGGCATCTACACATATCACACCTTTATGTCTTAACAAAAAGTTATGATGGGTTACGATGGCTATCATAAAGTATATGATTGGACTGGATGCGCATGGCACATGGGCTATGATCTAGTTTGGATTTTCCCTCCCTCCGACCACAATGGGGGTCCCTGTCAAATTGAATGGATTCATTTAATGTAATGGTGTCTCTTTTGATCCTGTGTAGTTCAATAAACAATTATGGGCAAAATCAATGCTTAGAATGAAAAATAAAATATATGTCATGGGGCACCAATGCACACTCCAACGTTATTAATTGAATTAAAGAAATTACATGAAAATAAAATATAACTACTGTACATGATCCTTTGGACTGGAGCAACCTTTATTTGGCTCAAGCATGAGAAATGTGGGGTTTCATGCAAGTGCCATTCACCCATCCTGGTTGAAGGATACCATCATGTTGCCCATGCCTGACTACACCAGAGTGTTGGATTTCTACAACTATGAATGGACCCAACCAATGCATGTGCAACTTTCCTAGATGTTTCTGATTTCAATTGTCATAGAGGAGTACCTTCTCCCCTTATAAAAATATTTTGGACTTAATATTCCTAGCATGCTAAGATTTCTGCTTAGCTTTCTCAATTGTCTGATGAAAATCTACTAAGAATCTTGCTTGCTCAAGCTCTTGCAAGTCTGCAATCCTATGCGCCACTGATTCATCATCTTCCATGTGTGTCACATGTGATATATAGAGAATAGAGGTAATAAATTATGTGGGTACAACAAATTCTTTCCCAAAAACCAACTAAAATGAAGTGTACATGTGTAGCTTCTTCGTGGTAGTCCTAATCCCACAAGATTGTTATAACTCTATCATCCTAGTCTTCCCTATTTTTCATAACATACTTGTGTCAGTCCTCTTTCCAAAATTTTATTGAATGCCTCTAGTGTACCATTGGCTTGTGGATGGTAGGGACTTCTCTTATGGTGTTGTATAAGATATTTTGTTTGCGATTGTGCTGCTGATAAAGTGGCAACCTTGATCACTGGTTAGATTTATAGGACATCCAAACCAAGTGATAATGTTGTCAAATATAAATCTAGCAGTTGTATCTATCGAACAGTCTTTAATTGCTTCTACTTCAGCTGAAATTATGAGGTAATCAGTTGTGGTAATGATGTATCTAGCCTTTAATTGTATATCCAGGGGATTGATTGGTCCAATAAAATCAACAACCCACTTCTCAAATGCCTGAAGTGCTCTCACTGACATAAGGGATAATTCCTCTCAGCATGACAAATTTCCTATTGTTTGGCAGGTGTCACAAGATATATCATATTCCTTAGCATTTTTAAATAACGTATCCCACCATAATCCGTCTTGAAGTACCTGTTATCACCGAAAAAGTGTCTGCAACATTACAAACAACGGTTGAAGAAATACATCAATTCCAAAAAAAAATAGTACACCTACAACATCAAAATCCATCAAAAGGGCATAAAACTATATACTTAGTTCATAAATCAAAGTGCACAAATTCACCAAAGGGAGTGTGTGCACTGTGCACATAATGCACGGGATAACATAGCCTGAAGCGTGCACTATGCACAGAATGCACAAGATGCACAACTGTCTACGCAAAAACCCACACAATTTTCATCAACGATGCATTTATGAATCTTTTCAGCCTCTCAACCACTTCCAGTCCAACTTCCAACGTGATTTGACACTCAGATCTGAGAAAAATATATCTTGGAGGCTGGTCAAGGGATGGGAAGTGCCATAAAAGGCCCCTTGTTCACATCGTGAACCAGTTATATATTTCCATGAATGGACACTATAAATATATGCCATGGGTGTGCTAATAAAATAATAACTTCAAGGTATTGTTATGTTGCAAGAATTCGTCTTGGAGAATCCTCTTTTCTCTTTGAATCATTCAAGCACTATAGCAAGGGCCATTCCACTCACCTCTTGAGAGGATTGGCATTGTATTTCTTCACCATTGTTACTTTCCATTGTATGAGGAGAAGAGCTCTCTATTAGAGAACTCAAGAGCCCTCCCAAGGAGGAAGATCGGATTCATAATTCCCTGCATTTCTCTACGATGCTAGCATATCAATATATTGATGCATTGGTAGCTATATGATTGTCATTTTCATGGTTCTAGTTCTTGCAAGTTTTCTAACATTTGTTTCCTTTTATGTTTTTATTTTTATTTCCTTGTTTCATGTGTATTTGGTTATGTAATCAACTCACAACCTTCTGTCTTGTTTAGCTGATTTAACTAGGTAAGTAAGTGTTGTGTTTTTGTTCACCCATGTGACAAAACCAACATGAGAAATTGGCGACCATAGAGGGGAACATAATCAAATTCTTCCCTATTTAAGTCTTGATAGAATTTATTTCTAATTGTTTGGATATGAAGGTACCAAAACCGGCCTAATCCAGTCTTTCAAAGTCAGAATTCAGGGCCAGGGAAAGATAATTCCATCTTGAATAAGATTTCCCGACATGTGACCAGAAGTGCATGACTTTCAAGGCACATAGACGTGCATTCTACGCACTATGTGCTCTGTGTGCATAAGAGCCTTCATAAACCTGGGCATTATGTGCATTATGCACGCTTAGCGCGACTGATAGAAATACAGCCCATGAACAACTTCAGTTTTTGGAAAATTGTAAGGATTTTATGAGTGGTTTGAGGGCCCCTTACCTTCATATTTAATTTCCCGCACTTCGTAAAGAAATCAAACTTCACTTAGAGTCCTTTCTTACAAGGAAGGTTATCTAACATAAACATAGGGGTAAAAATAATCACAATTCTTCTCTTTTCTTTTTTGCCACATGGATGTCTCATTTGGCATTTAAAACTTTGAGTCAAAGTTATTTCTTTTTCAAACACAAATAAACTAATTTGGGACTGGAAATCAATTTTAACCCTCAAGTATGCTCTTCCCCCGCACCCAAGTGTGATCTTGAGAATCAAAAAAGTTGGTTGAAAGGAAATTTCATCTCCCTTAAAAAATCATTAGGAGAGGACAAAACCCCCCCTAGGGTACCTCTTAGTTTTGAAAATTATCTAAAAGATTTGTAAGGGCCCATACATGCCCACATGTCTACAATCCTAGGATAGTTTCAAAATATTTTCTAGTATAGACAACATTCTAGGGAGTTTAAAGGATCAAGTAAGGACCCATATGCCCACATTGATATTTCTCTAGGGATTTAAATATTCCGCAAGGTTGTACCAAAGAAACGTATTAAGATAGATAAAAATATTTGTAAGCACCACAGGAAGTCCACATGCTGCAATCTTACACTTAACTTATTCAAAATATTTTGCACACTTTTCACTTTCTTGCTGTAGAGCCTGGTTATTTTTCAAAACTCACAATAAATAAAAGTTTTCTAAAATCTTCTACTGAATTTAGTTTATAATTTCTTTCATTTTTTTTCTTTTCTTATACCAAAAATAAATAAAAACAGCATATTGAGGATAACAACATAATGAGAACAACAACAATAGCATAATAACAACAACATAGCATCATATTAATGATAACATCATAATAATATCCACAGTATAATGAAAACAACATTATAATACATACCTCCACCTTCAGGTTGGTTATCTAGTCCCTTTTCCATTTGATCCCATCTAGTTCTTGCCCAAATTGAATATTAACCTCCCATCCAACTAGGAACAACCTCTCCGAGTAACTAGCTCCAGGAATCCTTGCAGTTTCCTAGCCCTCGAGCCCAAAATTCCTAGCAACAGGAGTGCCATGTGAGAGTTCCCAAAACAATTCTTCCAATTTCCTCCTCCTCCTCCATCTTTCATAAATTCTTAAACCAAAATAAAAAAAATTGAGATCCTCTTCCAAGTCCTCCCCTCCTCTCTTATCCTCCTCTCTCAAGTCCCTCTCATTAATTCCCAACAACCTTATCCCTCCATTAATTCCCAACAACCTTATCCCCCCATTAATCACTTCACCCACCTTTTAACAATAAAATAATAAAAGACTCATTAATGCATTTTAATAATTAATTAAATTAAAATTAAAAATTATGATAAAATTAATCAATTTGGGTTGTTACACACACCCACCCTTCAAGAAACTTCGTCCCAAAGTTAAATTAATTTACAATACAAGAGTAATGACACATGATTCATATATCCACAACAAATAATCCACCTCATCAATTTAAAACACTTATACATACTAGTGTACATGTGCGAGGCATGCATGTGTAGCTAGCACATACAAGACTCGTACATGTACTAATGAAAATAATTATCACACCTAAAGTAATTCTTGCATGTGTCCAATCCAATCAACAAAACCATTCATTTCATAAAAGATGGTAAACTATTTCAAATGTTCACGAAATTCCTCATTTACAATAATTTAGCACAAGCTACATTCACTTAGATAATTTTAGTTTAGTTAAGTAAATATAAATATACATATATGCATATATTTTTCTTTTTCAAAAAGAATAAATCGAGAAATTCTTCTATAAGGCGAAATCCCCACACACTCTCAACTACTTCTATTCATCCTTCCTCCCTAACTTACTTCCATCTTCCATCCCTATCCTTCCTCTGCTGGACTATCTTGGAGCATCAACAATGTTGGCCTAACTCCAAATAGAACCCATAAGCGGAAGTGTCAACTCTCTTGACCAAGATTCCCCAACAGGCAACTGATAGTCATCATCACACGTCTAGGGGAGCGTGAGCTAACACCGTCCTCACATGACTCCAGGTTTTAGAGGATGCACGGTGGGAAATGCCTCCACCCATCTTAATAGGACTAGGGTCCACACCCTTCCATGGAACATACAGTGGCACTGTGTTGCTATGAATTTTGTCATCGTATACTCATTTTTAGGCAGTCTCGTCACCTAAAAACCTGCACTTGTCCACATATCATAGCAATGCATTTGAACCAATATAATTTCACATACACAATTTATACCATAGTGTTTCCTGGTCGATGTTCATGAGATCAACTTGTTATCATCATTATTCTTTGGCTAATTCATAGCCTCTTGACCTCCAGATTAGTCTATAACACAACTCATACATATCCATGCATCATCATCATGTGAATGCATTTGATTATAATCTCAACTCGGTATCCACGTACTAACAACTTTAAATGTCAACAATTTCAAGTTAGAATAGTTTGCATAATATCCATCATAATTCAAATAACGCTAAACATTTGTAGAATTGACATTCACATACATTCATACATCTTAAAAGTTCAAGTGTGTCACTAATAGTTTCACAGTGAATAGAAAATAAAGGTGATTAGGCCTTAGGTAATTCTAGTTATCTAAGTCAAAAAGGTGGCATTACATATCAATATGAAAACATAGATAGATAGATATAGATATATAATATTCAACCATCCCAATGGATTTATATAAATCAATTAAAATATACAAAAGTTAAAGATTCATGTACCATGCATATCCTTGACTTGGGTCTTTGTAAGTAATTTATATAGTTTGACCAATTCAACTTGTCACTTCAGAAGTTGGCTTTATACTTGCTCAAATCTAATTCTAAACTAAAAGAAATATTTTGATGCTTTATAATTTTGGAACCATAACCTTTGGAAAAGGTACTTCCCAGTCAAGAATAACTTTTTAGTATTGTAGATGCATAACCTCTTTATGTCTATAAGAAATCTATAGCCTTTGTCATCCATATTAAGAATGATAAAATATTCTACGACAACCATTAAATCTAGAAATGATGGTAGTTGACATATTAAAAATAAAAAATTAAATAAAAAATAAATAAAAAATAAAAAATAAGCCTATTGTTAGAGTAAGAAATGGATTGCATAGCATTTATTTAAAAACAAATCCCTTATTGGAATAAGATTTATGGTGTTTAAGTTATATTTAAAGAAGAGAATCCCAAACAAACAATCTTTTCTTTTGAATTTTTAAATATATCTTTTAAGGTATATTGAAGTGCACGATTGCATGACAATGCTTAGAAACTCTTTAAAACTTATAAAATGTATGAAATTTGGATGAGGACAATGGACTTTATCTTTTGTTTTGTTGTAAAGTTCCTTAACCATATTTTTAGCAATCATATATATGAAAATCATTGGGCATATCTAAAAACTCCTCAAATATCTATTCTTTGCTTCATTTCCATGTTGTTAATACCAAGAAGTGGCTTCTAGTTATTAGACTTTATATCATAGTTATATAAACAATAAATTTTATTTCTTTATATTTTAGTTATATAAATAAGATTTTTTTTGTTTGTTTTTTTTTATGTTAACTTTGGAGATATTAGATTGTAAATATTTTCACTTTAAAAAGTTGTTTTCTCAAAGTATATTTACTTTATTAATTAAAATAATTTATACCCAACACACAAACAAGTGGATATTATTAATCAATGGATAATATGATATTATTATCTTTCTATGTCATAATGAGTATTGCTTAATAAAAATAGATCATTTCAATAAAGAATCATATTATTATTTTCTTTTCAATTTTTTTATTTTATTTCACTCATTCCATTTATGTACTTCTATGTACTTCCAAGTGCCTTGGAGCACACACAATAATTAAATATGAAATTTCAAGTGGATATAGTGAAATGTAGAAGATGATATCTTGTACAAATGTGAAAACATAGAGCTACATACATGGAATTGTATATAGTTCCTCAACTATATATAACAGTTTTATTAATTTTTTTATTTTATTTTTATTTTTAAAGAGTAGTAAGATTTGAAAGGGAATATATATATATATATATATATATATATATATATANAGGGGGTCTCATATACCAATTTGGTGTGGTTTGGTCATAAACTTAAAAATAGATTATTATTATTATTATATATTAATAAAAATATTTTCATACCAGTCTTCCATTAATACTTATTTGAAATCTCAATTATTAATAATTTATAATTTGAAAATCTTTTAAAATACAATACCAACAACTTGAATAATTATAATACACCTGCCCATCTCCACACTTTAAAAATGTTAAAATGATAATTAAAGTTTTAAGTTTATATCTTAATATTTTGTATTACAAACCCAAAATTTGTGATTCATAAATAATACAACTAAAATTTCACTTATAAATCATCATAAACTTTACAACAATATAGGGAAGAAAAGAAAAAAAATAAATAATAAATAAAAAAATTTACCAAAAATATTTCAGTGAGAAAACCAGTTCCTTTGCAACTATAGTAGAAATTTGCGGCACTCTTAAGGGAGATGACACTATGTGACTTCGAATGCCTTAAAGTATCCGTGTTTGAACCCAGGGTAGAAACCACTTCAGATTTAAGTGTCCGGCACTCTTATTTAAGCTTTTACTCCATACGCTCAATACAACTTTTACTCCTTACGTTCAATACATTTGCATATAACTATTTTAATATGTAAAAAATAAAATAAAATGTAACAGATAAGATATTGACGTCATCTTAGATACACTATAATACTTATTTTAAGTGCAATACATTTTAATATAACCACTTTATTTTGTAGAAGCCTTAAAATAAACGGTGATAAATAAAAAATTTAACGAGATTGATATACATTTGAATATAACCATTTTAATTTGTAGAAAACATAAAATGAGTGGTGATAAACTTTTTTTTGACCATCATCAGAATTTCTTAAGCGAGAGTTAAGTGAAATTCCACGCTACTTGGAATCAATACCACTAAACAGGGAACATTTTACATTTTATTTGATTTGGATGTTTATCGTCCCCAACAAAAAATTAAAGTAAAGTCCACGACTTACCTACCAATATATTTCGCACGACATCCACAATGATGAGCATGTTCATATTCATGGTTTGAGTAGCTCTTGCATCCTCTTAAATGCCTAATAAATGTTATTGGATATATGCTAATGATATTCAAAGATACCCTTGTAAGTGGCATTTATCATGTATCCCCTCTAATCCCTTAGTGTTGTCAAAATAAAGAATTTTTTGTTCAAACCAAATCAAGATTTTACAGTGAGTGGGACATAAGTCACATCACAATACGTTTTCTCCAATATTTGTGTTTGTATCTAGCAACATCTTTGGTGTTTGTGGCGATCATATCCCGTGATATTGTGTGGATCGTCCCTTCCATGAATCAAGTTAGATGTAACAATTGTATATTTTCTAGACCCAAACAATAGTCGTTGCTTATGTTTGTAACACCATTCTCTATCCAGAGCTCTGTTATTCAAGGTTTTTGGCTCATCCATGAGCGTTCCCTACTCATTCTAACTAGCATAAGGATGATGAGTGTGCCAAAGCCAAAATTTGTGTTAACGATGCTAGTTATGGATACTTTGTAATATTGTTCCACTATTCGGTGATATTTCAGCCACGCAAAGTTGAGAGAAATATTTTTCTTCTATACTACTCCTCTATATAATGCTAAATTGTTGCTTTGTAATATTGATCCACTATCAGGTGATATTTCAGCCACTCAAGAGATGAGAGAAATGGGAAATTACACAATAATTAAACCTTTAAAATTCTTCTCATGCCATAGTGATGTAATCCATCTCAGCATAAAATAACATGGGACATTTAATCCAAGTTGGGATCTCTCTTCTGAAATTGGTTCACTTTTGTTAATCGCATCCTGAGTAATAGTAGAGGATGTAGTTATGGATACTGTGAACTCCATAGTCAATATGTCATTGAAGCGAGTTAAACTTTAAGTGGACAACTGTTAAAGTAGTTGAGGAATAAGTAGATAACTATTGAAGTAGGTGAGGATCTCAAGGTTGTTGTCAATCCCTTAGTTATTATGTGATTTCTTGAGTGTGTATACAACTAATGGAAATCAATATATAATATATATATATATATATATATATATTTTACATTAATTGTGTTTCGATATAATAAATAGTGAAGGATAACGTGATTTTATAACTAACTCAAAGATTTTAGTAAATTAAAATAATAAATATTATAAAAGTGAAATTTAATAAATTAAAATAAGTATTATTATAAAAGTAAAATATTTCTCATAAATTAGAATAATTAAATATTATAAAAGTGAAATTCCATAAATGAAAATAATTAAATATTATAAAAGCTAAATATTTGAAGTAAAAGAAAAAACATAATGGAGGATGGATCATAGATACTTAACCAAAGGCATGGTGTAACTATTAGGGTCCTAAGCCGCACATAGGTAGAGCAATATATTCAGATGTAATAAAGGGCAATATTAATAAGGCCTTTCAATAAAATAGAATAAGGTGGATGTAAGAAGACCTAATAGAAGCTTCCGCTTCTAGAAGGATCTTCCTCTAGATGCTTCTCTTGATATACATATTTAGTATAAATAAGGGTCGAGGGTATGAAAATCCTAGCTTGGAGATTATTGTAACAGAGCGTTGCTCGACTGGAGGTTGCCCCCTTGAAGAGGCCCGTGAACATTTCTTTCTGAATCAAAGTGTTATTTCTGTTGTTCTTCTTATATCGTTTATGTGTTATTATGGAGATTATGTTGGTTATATTACTGTTATTCTGCCATTTCTTGCATTTTATTTCTGTTATGCATACTTTTTATATCTGGTATATTACAAGTGGTATCAGAGCACTTTCCTTATTAGAAATTATGGGAATTTTTTTTCCAGGGTAGAGACGTATTCCGACATCTTTAAGCCACAGAGATCTATCGTTACACGCATAAACTCACGGTTGAGGGATTCATACATGTAGAAAATACAAGTGGTTCTTAAGCGCACATCTATTGTCCACCATTGTAACCCTTATTGGTACCCCTTTAAGTGGTAGCGCATCAGACAACACCTGTGTACGAATCGACCTAGATTTCCTGAAGCCCTCTTTAGATAAACCGATCGGCCGCCTGACTGCTATAGTGCCACCGAGAAAAACACTCGGGAAGATACTCTCTAGTACTTGGGTAGTCAGGTAGTACGGCTAAGGGTACGGTCTATCCTCCTTAGTTAGTGCCCTAAGATATTGGGCCGAGTACTACCGTTGGACCTTGCATGTATATCATAGAGCTATAGCACAGGGAAAACCTTTGTCTGTAGAACCCTTGAATACCTAACCCTTGGGGGACAAAAACATAAACAAATTAAAACAGATAAGATCTATTTCTGCGCAACTATGTTCGGGTTTCCAAGTAAATACACATTTCTTTCTGGTTAAGCATTTGGGGAATTCATCACTGTAGTATTCTTCAGACTAGAGTATAACTCCGCAGGTGTAAAAAAAAAAAAAAAAACTGGAATTTTTTTCACCATTATTTGAGACCTATTCCATTGGATTCATCTCTTCACCCTTATCACATTCATCCATATCATTTTTCGGCAAAATTTTTGACCCTGGCCACCCCTTTTCAATTCACCCATCCTCATGGCCCATACCCGTAGCCAAGACCTGGAAGCTCGCTTCAACACCTTGCAATCTAGCTTCCTTGAGATCCAAAAAGAAGTGAAACAACTCAGTGCTATTGTTGCCTCCATCGATACATCCATCGATACATCCATCAATACAACCATAAACACATCCATGCAATCCTTAATGGAGGAATTCAAACAAGAACTAACCACGCAGCTCGAATCTGTCTTTGCATCACTCTGCACCAAACTAAAGTTCCCTATAGATGACCCTTTCTCTGACGCACCTCCAAAGACTGAAGGTGAACATTCCTCCCATTCCCATACCTTTCAGCACCATCAGTTTCAACGTGACCTATGCCTTCCATGGGTGGATGTGACCAAATTTGATGACTCATACCACACTGGTTGGGTCACCCAAATGGAACATTATTTCTCTTTATATGGCATTACAGATGACTTGGCCAAACTCTGGTATGGTGTTCTCCATCTAGATCAAGAACATTGGCAATGGTGGCAATGGAGAAAAACTTCCCGTCAAGGGTATATTGCTTGGACCCAATTTGTGACTGAGCTTTATGAATGCTTTGACACTAACACCAACCATTTGGGCCGTTTGAAAAAGTTGAAACAATCAGGAACAATAGAAGACTTCATAGCTACCTTTGAGTGCCTGGCTTTTCAAACAGAGGACATGACTGATGCTTTCTTTTGAGAGTATTTTATCAGTGGCCTCAAGGATGATATTCGGGCCCATGTCCTCATGGCTCGACCTTCGAGTTGGGTGGAGGCTACTAAAAAAGATAAAGAAGCACAATAGGTTGTATCCTATCAAAACCGTAAACCTTCCTTTATCCCTCGCCCTAAACCCATAAATCCCATTACTCCCTCTACCCATAAAAGATCCAAAAATTGACCATGGATGAAATGGATGAATGCCAACTCAAAGGCCTTTGTTATAATTGTGATGAGAAATATTCCCCAGGCCACAAGTGTAAGGAACAAAATCTTTTTATGGCCATCTTTGAGCATATTTCAGAAGAGGATGTTGAAACTCCCCTTGTGCCTGAGTCACCTGAAATCGCTAACATAACCCCTCCCTTAGACCCTCCCTAAGTGGAACCGATCATTTCCCTCAATGCTCTCACTGGTTTCTTCACCCCCCAAACCCTCAAGTTCATCGGTTACATCAAGCATCAGAAGGTCATCATTCTGGTTAATAGTGGAAGAACCCATAATTTTATTCATCACCACATTGCCCAAGAAACTCATTGCTACATCCATGTCGTCAACAATTTCCAAATCTTGATTTCCAATGGTGGTTCCATGAAATGTGGAGGGCACTGTGAAAATGTGCATCTCCAAATCGGTGACTACCACCTAAAATCCCATATGTTTGCTATCAACATGGGCGGTTGTGACATTGTGTTGGGTGCAGAATAGCTAAGGACTTTGGGTCCCATTCTCATGGATTTTAAGGAATTAACCATGCAATTCAACCAGGAAATCCACCAATATAAATTCCAAGGCATCATTGTTAGTTCACCTTAGGTCATTAGTTCCCATCACATGGAAAATCTGCTAAAAAAAAATCATTTTAGTGTCATTGCCCAACTCCATGCCATACAAGCAACAGAGACACCCCCGGTGTCGCAAGACCTCTAATCCCTCCTTTCTAAACATCAAATGGTATTTTCCACTCCCCAAGGACTCCCCCCTTCCCGCAGTGTTCATGATCATTCCATTCCCCTTGTACCCGGAATCCTTCCTCCCAATATCCGTTCGTATCGCCACCCCTTTTCACAAAAAAATGAAATTGAGAAAATGGTCTAGGAACTCCTTATTGCAGGCGTTATCTTCCCTAGTACGAGCCCTTACTCTTCTCCTATAGTCCTAGTCCTGAAGAAAGAAGGTTCTTGGAGAATGTGTCCTGACTTCCGTGCCCTCAACAAACTAACCATTAAAGACAAATTTCCCATTCCTGTCATTGATGACCTCCTGGATGAATTGAGTGGCACCCAATTCTTTACTAAACTTGATCTTCGCTCGGGATATCACCAGATATGTATGAAAGAGGTAGGCATTCCCAATATGACCTTTCGAACTCATGAGGACCACTATGATTTTTTGGTCATGCCCTTTGGTTTGTGTAATACCCCCTCCACCTTCCAAAGCCTCATGAATCATGTCTTCCATATTTTTCTCTGTCAGTTTGTCTTAGTTTTCTTTGATGATATCCTCATCTATAGAAAAACCTATATAGACCATGTTACTCATGTGGATCAAGTTCTCCATATACTCTCTCAGCACCAACTTTTCCTGAAACAGTCTAAATGTGCCTTTGGTGCCTCAAAAGTAGAATACTTGGGTCATATGGTTGGAAAGGATGGCGTCAGGGTGGATCCGAAAAAGATTGAAGCTATGCAATACTGGCCTCACCCAAAGACTCTCAAAATCTTGCGTGGATTTTTGGGCTTAACAGGGTATTATCGCAAGTTTGTTAAGAATTATGGAAAGATTGCAACACCTCTCACTGCTCTCCTTAAAAAGAACTCTTTCACTTGGACTCCAGCCACTGCTCAAGATTTACAAACCTTGCAGATGGCCATGTGCACCACTCCGGTTATGGCCCTTCTTGATTTCACAAAGACCTTTGTGTTGGAATGTGATGCCTCAGGGAAAGGAATCGGTGTTGTCCTTATGCAAGAGGGTCGATCTTTGGCCTTCACCAACAAGAAACTATATGAAAGGAATCTGGGCAAACCCATCTATGAAAAGGAAATGTTGGGTATTCTGCATGTCATTGATCTATGGCATCCTTATCTCTTGGGGCAACATTTCCAAATTAAGACAGACCATCAAAGCCTCAAGTACTTTCTGGAACAACGCATTTCCTCCCCGGAGCAACAAAAAAGGGTAACTAAACTCTTTGGATATGATTATGAAATCATTCACATGAAAGGAAAAGACAATTTGGTGGTGGATGCACTGTCCTGAAAATATGAAGACGAAGGATCCCTTTTTTCTCTTTCCTTCATTGTACCAAATTGACTCCAAGTTGTTCCCCAAGAATGGCTACAAGATCCCAAAAGCTCGCATCTGATCCAACAATTGCAGACCAATTCTCCAGCTCCTCCAGGGTACTCTTGGCTCCAGGATGAGCTTCGATACAAAGGCCATTTACTTTGAATCAAAGCTTAAATCCACGATACTTTCTAAGCTTCGTGCTACACCCACAGTGGGGCACTTCGGGTTCACCAAAACCTATGACAGGGTCAAACGTTCTTTTTTCTGGGATGGTATGAAACAGGACATCTGTAATTTTGTCGTTGAATGTGATGTGTCTCAACACAACAAAGGAGAAACAATCAAATCTTCGGGCACACTACAACCACTTCCATTTCCACTTTCTCTTTGGAAGGATATCTCTATGGAATTTATTATCGGCTTACCCAAATCAGGAAATAAATCAATCATAATGGTGGTTGTGGATTGCCTTTCCAGGTATGCTCATTTCTACACTCTTCAACACCCATTTACTACATCCACGGTGGCTCAAATTTCCATGGACTAGGTCTTCAAGCTTCATGGCATGCCGCACTCTATTGTTTCTAATCATGACCCAACTTTCACAAGAAATTTTTGGCAAGAACTGTTCAAGCTATAGGGCTCCCAATTGCATCTCATCACAGCTTATCATCCCCAGATTGATGGTAAAATGGAAGTTTTCAACAAGTGTTTGGAAACATATCTGAGGTGTTTTTCCTCTGAAAAGAAAAATCAGTGGGCTCAATGGTTACCCCTCGTTGAATGGTGGTACAACACTTCCTACCATACAGCTACACGCATGACTCCTTTTGAAGCGATATATGGACAGAAGCCACCTTCAGTTCTCTCATACCTACCGAGTACCTCGAAGGTCCAGGCGGTTGACCAAACACTTACAGTTCGAGAGGATATTCTCCATACCCTCAAAGAGAGTTTGGTCATGGAACAGAATCGCATGAAGCAACAAGCATATCAAGGTCGCTCTGAATGTCAATTTGCAGAAGGGGATCAGGTGTTTCTGCGACTACAACCATACAAGCAAACTTACCTCAAGGCCGAGCATTGTCAGAAGCTAGCACCCAAATTTTATGGTCCTTATACAGTTCTCAAGCATGTGGGACATGTCTCCTATCAGTTAGCTATGCCCAGTCATTCGAAGCTACATCATGTTTTTCATGTTTCATGCTTAAAGAAGGTGATTAGAACTAGGTGCAAATTCAAACCAACCTTCTCAAGTTAGCTGAAGAAGGATCCATTTGGCTACAGCCAGAAGCAGTTTTGGACTAGCGTGAGCGTCACCTGTGTCAGAGAACCATCAAGGAAGTGCTAGTCCAGTGGAAAGATACAACTCCAGCAGATGCCACTTGGGAACCAACTACAATTCTGTAGTAGTTTCCACATCTCAAGCCTTGAGGACAAGGCTATTTTTAAGGGGGCGGACATGTTAGGGTCCTAACCCGCACATAGGTAGAGCAATATATTCAGATGTAATAAAGGTCAATATTAATAAGGCCTTTCAATAAAATAGAATAAGGCGGATGTAAGAAGACCTAATAGAAGCTTCCGCTTCTAGAAGGATCTTCCTCTAGATGCTTCTCTTGATAGACATATTTAGTATAAATAAGGGTCGAGGGTATGAAAAATCCTAGCTTGGAGATTATTGTAACAAAGTGTTGCTCGACTGGAGGTTTCCCCCTCAAAGAGGCCCGTGAACATTTCTTTCTGAATCAAAGTGTTGTTTCTGTTGTTGTTCTTATATCATTTCTGTGTTATTTTGGAGATTATGTTGGTTATATTACTGTTATTCTGCGATTTCTAGCATTTTATTTCTGTTCTGCATACTTTTTATATCTGGTATATTATAGTAACCTATTATTCTTAAATAAAATGATACAATTTTTTTTTAACCCCCTTTTTTTTAATCAATTTAAATAGGATGAATGCAACTAATGTAAACTCATTAATCAATTGGGATAATTAATATTGATTGCACACTCATCAAATAAATTACAACTTAATGAGTATCAATGTAGCGCACTTTCTGTGCCGTTCTTGAAAATGGTTTTTGCAGTTCTGCAGATATATCATTTCAGCCTATTATAGTGATTTGAATTTTTTTTGCAGGAAGCTTGAGAACTTTTTCTACAAGAGATTCACTTGGAGGGAAAAATACAGGCTATATATAAAATATTAGAGCGCCACCAATTGAAAATTCATCTAAAATGAATTTAACACTTGGATGACTTGAATTTCATTTAAAACCAAGCTACTTAAAGTCATTATTTAAATTTTTAAAGAAAGCGTGATGAATCAATTAGATGTTTGAGATGGATTTTCCATTCCTGAGTGTTAAAACCTTGAGGCATTTATATTTTTTCTAACTTTGAATTTGGAATTTTCTCAAGAAGAGTACAAGTTGAATCAAGAGAAACAACTCTTAATGATAAATCAAGTAGAAATGGCCGAATAAGTATGCTATGCTATGGTGCTAAGCGGCTTGAATATGTGTCTGGTGTGTCTGGCAACAAAGAGTGGACAATAAAGAGAACATTTAACTGGCTATTTTATTAGGTGAAATTGGGCAGAGAAATGAGTATCCCACGAACACATTATGAGACGTAGATTAACTTTTTACAGAGGATAAGAGAGGGGTCATTTATTAGCTGCACTTCACTAGGGTGAAAAAAATTTACGAGGTTATTTGTGTGTTGTTGGTGGAACTGTCAGATGCGACTCGCTCCAGACTCCAAACTGCAATCCATTCCAGATTTTTAATCCTTTCATCTTTCCACATGGCATTCATAGTCTGTGAGGGTCCATCATCCATTAAAAGAACTATTTGTTTGATTTGGTTGGTTAGGTACATAGAACTAGGCTTCCATCCTAGGATTTCATAACTTTGAATGACTTATTTCTTCATAAGAATATTTATTTATCACTTAATCTTCCATTTAAACATGTATATATTTTGGAGAACAATGCTCGACTTATTCTAGTTGGAAATTGAGGTAGAGGAACCCAGAGTAGAGAAGAGTAGAGGGACAAGCTAAGAGTTAAGGGTATTCATCACTTCCCACATTTCATATCGGATCGACTTTGATGGCCAACCACTCCAATTGTTATTTGGGTTCTTGATTTGGAATATTTAGGGTTGATAGGTGTGGGAGTTGGGTGAACTTGTCAATGGAGGTCTTGACTTTCTTGATCATCCAATCCATGGATTTACTTGGATGATCACATTCGATCCTCACTTGGACATCATAAAATTGAATGGTGGTGAGTGTAAATCCACCAGGGAGAAATGCAAACTTTCTTGCGAGTTTGAATAGGAAAATCCACTGACGAGAAATGAAAACTCTTGTGAGTTTGGATAGGAAAATCCACCCGCGAGAAATGAAAACTCTTGTGAGTTTGAATAGCTGCATGAGGTTACACTGATCATCATACATCGATTTTTATCCTTCAACTGAAGGGAATGTATACTCCTTTCTTCACTCCAAACTATCAATGGTCACTAGTAAACCAGGCTCCCAAATCCTTTTACACTTCATGTTTGACAATTACTCTGGTTCGGTTAATAGATTTTTGTCAACTGTACGATAATTAATTCGTCGTCAACTACAGGTTTCATCAATCGGTTCCTCTTGGTCACAAGTTCAACTTATCTTCCTCCATCGTACAAATACTCTTCGCTCGAATTGATCTTCTCCCCACTCTATGAAGAGGCTTATGCTTGTGCTTCTCAATTTATGCTCAATAAGGGTAGTCCTCCCCACCCACGCGTAGATACACGTTTTGTTTTGTGTATTTACAAGAAATTGTGTATTTCAATAGATGGGTTTTTATGTTTTATCTTCTATTTTCTTCATCCTTTAAAGGGTTTCATTCTTTTTATGAGAGGTTTTATCATGTCAGTATTTTTGCTTTCCCAGTGACAGTGGTTTGCATCAAGTCCTAAACCAAACTAGTGACACCCACAAAGTATATGTCAATACATAAACCATTGCAATTTTGTGGGCTGACATTTTTGCAATTGAAATAGTGGGGAATCTCTAAAAAAATTCTACCCAAATGCCCAATCAATCAGTTTATCTAATGCCCACGATTCCTTTCAACACATTTTCTGTGATAAATTGAGACCATATGTTAATACAAATTCTTCTGTGATTTTGTGGGGTGTCATTTGTGCAATAGAAATGATTGTGAATCCCTGAAAACCTAAATGCCCAATGAGTCATTGTAGCTAATGCCCATTATTCTTTTCTATACATTTATTGTAGTAACTGAGACAATGAAGCATATTTGGACTGGAATGGTCTTGTTGTTTTCTTGAAGATAATGCTTTCATATATTGTCTTTAATGATTTGGACCGGTGTATATATTGTCCTTAATGAAATGTGCAGTAGGGTGCATAACGACTGCCTTTGGGGTATGCACATTCTGAATAAGTACATAGGAGAGTCTCAAGATCAATGTGATGAACCAGCCATTAGCAGGGTCAACACACATGAACAAAACTGATCAATGTTGCAAAATTCATGTACGCCATGTAACAATCCAAAATGGAGCCAAATTGGATTGCAGATTCATTTCTTGTAACAACCTAAATTGGACCCAAATTCGATTGAAGATGAAAAAGACAAAATATCAGTGTTGTGAGTGGTCAAGCCCAGGCTTCATATTTGAAATCGGGATCTGATACCATATGTAGAGCCTGGTTATTTTTCATAACTCATAATAAATAAAAGTTTTCTAAAATCTCCCACTGAATTTAGTTTATAATTTCTTTCATTTTTTTTCTTTTCTTATACCATAAATAAATAACAACAACATATTGAGAATAATCGCATAATGACAACAACAACAATAGCATAATAACAACAACATAGAAACACATTAATGATAACAACACAATAATATCCGCAGTATAGTGAAAACACCATTATAATACATACCTCCACCTTCAGGTTGGTTTTCTAGTCCCTTTTTTATTTGATCTTGTCTAGTTCTTTCCCAAACTGAATATTAACCTCCCAGCCAACTAGGAACAACCTATCTAGCTCCCTATATCTAGGAATCCTTGTGGTTTCCTGGCCCTCAAGCCCAAAATTCCTAGCAACAACAATGCCATGTGAGAGTTCCCAAAACAATTCTTCCAATTTCCTCCTCCTCCTCCTCCTCCATCTTTCAGAAATTCTCAAACCAAAATAAAAAAAATGATATCCTCTTCCAAGTCCTCTCCTCTTCTCTTATCCTCTTCTCTCAAGTCCCCCTCATTAATTCCCAACAACCTCATTCCCCCATTAATTCCCAACAACCTTATCCCTCCATTAATTCCCAACAACCTTATCCCCCCATTAATCACTTCACCCACCTTTTAACAATAAAATAATAAAAGACTCATTAATGAATTTTAATAATTAATTAAATTTAAATTAAAAACTCTGATAAAATTAATCAATTTGGGTTGTTACACTTGCACACAAAGCCACTCATCACACAAATTATTTCTATTAGAATAGTGGAGATCAAAGTAAGATTTCTTTTTAAGTACCCACAAAGTAATTCAAAGGAACTTTGAAATATCCAACTACTTCTTTGGAAATTGTCCACACCAATTAATTCAAACGACATTGGTCCATGACCCCAATCTCTCAGCCCACTCCATCTAAAATTTTTCTAAGAATGCACTAAATGTTTCCTCCATAGGAGTTGCCTAAATAAAAATTTTAGTCTAGGTAGGGTCTCGGGGGTAGGCATCCAAATAACCCCTCGTTATCAGGTTCTCACATTTTGAAACAATAGAAATTGAGAATAGGGATCGTTCGAATCCTCCAAGTTAGGTGTTCCTATACCATAAGGTAGGGAGATACTCGTGAAGGTTTGATGGACGAGGTCTGGTTGTTCTGTGCATCCCTCCTTGAGTCACCCAACTCTTGTGAGGGTATCCATCCCTTGACTTGTGTTTTAGAACCAAAATATAAATATTTCACTTTGAACGAGGAACTTAGTGGCCAAACATAGGATATATACCCAGGTAGCAGTTGTGGGCTGCAATCACACCTTGGTTAGATTTTGTGTGGCTATTGGGAAATATCGTCATCTCTTTCATGATATGCACCCTCTACCCCTCATTATAACTAACTACTTCAACCTTCACTAGTTCCTCTTCCAGTGGATTCATACCCCATTGTCGAGTGCTATTGGAAGGCCTAGTGCTAAATTGAGAGGAAGAACGATAGGTCTTTTAGGACACGAGCATTTATTTATTTTTTTCCCCACGCAGACAAAATCCACCTATCCACATGCTTGTTTATTTTACAGTTTATTTATGTATGATTTCCATTTGATTACATGAAATTGTGATTTATACTATTTTGTGAAGGTAAAAAATATAAAAAAGTCTTGTTCATTTATTTTTCTCTTGTCAACATTTGCACAGATTCACTTTTCCAGTCCACAGAATCCCCGTCGTTCTAGATACTTGCAGAATCTCCCACCTATTCTAGGAGGAGTCTCTAGTCTCGCCATTGCACCAAAGCCACCATCTTACACACCAGTGAGTGCTACTATCTTGGGATCAACTTTAATTTGCTCCACCTTGCTTAGGTCAAATACCCAAGGAAATCCATCTATTGGTTCTCGTTCACAAGGAGGTGGGGGGCAAACTTCTTCTCAAGGGAGAAGTACAAACCCACCAAATCCCCCTTTTCATTACTTTGCATCCCTCGACATTCTTGATTTAACCAAACCCACGAATAACCCCATTTTACATTATGCCACTTGGCCCAATATTCCTACCAAATTTCCTTCAAACATTCCAAAGTTTGAAGGTAAATTGGGGGAATAACCCACCAACCATGTTATGAACTTCCACTTATGGTTCTCTTCAAACAACATTATGGATGATTCCATCCACTTGAGGGTATTTCAAAGAACCCTCACTATTTCATCAACCAAATGGTATGTGGAAGAAAAATATGGGTCCTGTGTGACCTTTGAATCATTGGCCAAGGCCTTTTTATCCTTTTTCCAATTACCATGAAGGATAATATCCCGTGACTGAGAGGCAAGGGGGTGTGAATCAATGACACAATAATTTTATCAATTTTCTTTTATTTATACAAAAAACGTTTTGACACAATATTTATCATGGAACCCAAATGGGAAAAACCACAAACACTTTTCTATTAACTGCAAAATTTGTTTTACATGTTAAATAGAAGGAAGATATTCTTCCTTTTCGATCAACACCAACTGATGTGGATGCACCCAAACCCTTATTCAAAAACACCAACTGGTGGGAGGCTACGACCTCCTGTTTAGTCAGCTACAACTGACAAGGAAGCATCAAATCCCTCTACAGGCACCAACCTGCCCTTGCACGACCCACCTATCCTTGATTTTTTGAATCTAGACAGACTTTTGTATCAGGTCTTTTACTGCATCTCTCTTTTCTTATTTGTTTGAATATATTCTCTGATTCATACTATAGATACACATTGCTTCTCAACATTCTTCCTCGTTTATATATTCTTCAAAAATGATGTGAGAGTGATACACAATGTCCCTTGTTTTTGAAGCATCACACCTCTTTGTTTTAACTTAACCATAATCACTGATTATTATTTTTACTGTGAAGGATTTTTGTAAATTGATTAGATATGGATCAATTTCATCCATTAAACTCGATCTCGAATATCTGTTATTTTATAGAAACCAAATTCTGTGGAGGTGCTTCCTTCAAACCATTACATGTGACTGAACATTATAGAACCATGGGCTTAACAATTACATCTACATATTATATTTTCATTTAGATCTCTTATATCATATGACCAACGAAAGTGACCGGACGCTAGTCCAAATGAGAATTTGAGCGCTTATCAGAATCAACGGTCATGATTCAATCTCTTGATGAGATGGATGGCTGTCAGAACTTTGCCCTTTAGAACTTCAGGATTTCAACTTTTCAAACCTTCGAATCATATTGGACGATTTATTTCACTGAACTAGATCAATGGTTAGATTTGATCCTTACACTCATCCTTTCACTGCTTAATCCAATGGCTAGGACTTAATCAAGCATT
The DNA here is from genome assembly GCA_009831015.1 of Picea engelmannii. Lineage (NCBI taxonomy): Eukaryota > Viridiplantae > Streptophyta > Pinopsida > Pinales > Pinaceae > Picea > Picea engelmannii. The sequence goes on from ML781739.1 coordinate 1,797,492, forward strand.
GGTATATATGGACATAGTTTACTCAAGGACTTCAACGATTTCAACTTACACTATCCTTCCATTGTACTATGATCAATGGTTGAGAATACACCCGAAGTGATCTTTCAGATCAGACGACTTGTATCCTTGCTGACGTGGTCTCCCATATGCCCTTTGTTGACGTGGTCTGCCACATGTTCTTGCCAACGTGGTCTACCACATGTTCTTGCCAACGTGGTCTGCTACATGTCCTTACTGACGAGGTCTATTGATGTGACCTGACATATGTCCTTTGCTGACATGGTCTGCCACATGTCCTTGTCGACGTGGTCTGCCACATGTCCACTTGAATCGAATGATTGAGGCTTACTTCGAATGATCTGGTAGTCAAGAATTTATTTAGGCTCTCCGAGTCTTCGAGCTATGGGAATTTCAAATCTCAAACTTAAAATTTTGAACTGAGATTTTTCCGGAGATTAACCTCCTCAAATATTTATACCTGAAGTGAATGATGTTCGTTTGATTAGGATTTTGGATCAACGACTTGATCTATCTGCAATGCAACTATTATAGCTTATCATGTCCTTCCACTTAGAATGATCCAATGACTGATAGAAATTAGCATAAATTAGATCTCAGATATTACCTTGGTTATCCTATCCTTCCACTCGAGAATGATCCGATGACTGATAGGAATTGGGGTTTGATCCAACGACTGAAGGGTATTTGGATAATCAAATTCTGAACCCTTTAGCCACGCTTATCCTATCCTTCCACTTTAAAGTAATCCAATGGTTATGAAAACACTCGAAGTAGATCAACGGTTGACGATGATTGCGAAACCCAAAACTTGTGAGTGATTTAACTCGACACTCAAACTTTGCAATTTGAAGTTGTGCATTGTTGGTGAGTCAACCACAGTCATCGATATTTGAAGCTATAATATCTGATGGTCCTGACTAATTGCGGGATTGGAAATAACACAATGTTTAATTCTCCTTTCAATCTCTGCAATCTATCCTTGTTGTTGATTTGGCAGTTGCGCATTCGACGGTCATGACTTAATATGACTTAATATCATCATTTTTTGGATCAACCATAGTTGTAGATGTTTGATTTTATGAGATTTGACGATCTAGACCGATTGCAGGATTGTAACTAGCGAGTAGTTTAATTCTTCTTTCGCTCTATGCAATTCATCCTTACCGTTGATCTGGCGATTGCGGATCAAACGGTCACGACTTAATTTGACTTAATCATATCATTTGTTGGATCAACCACAATCGTCTATCTTTGAAGCTATACAATGTGATGATCCTCACCAATTTTGGGATTGTAACTAGAGAGTAGTTTAATTCTTATTTCTCTCTTCGCAATTCATCCTTGTCGTTGATCTGGCGATTGCACATCAACGGTCTTGATTTGATCTAAGTTTCATCATGCCATACCTATTGAGTTTGATATTCATTCGTTAACTCTCTTGAGATTTAATCTATGCATATCATCCAATTCTTTGACATTATTCATTATATACTGTTGACTAGTCCTCCAATGATTTCTTCTGAAATTCATTCGCCATCTCTTCTAAGGTGTGATCTTTATTCGCTAACCCTCCTGAGATTTTATCTTAACTTATCATCACATCAATGATACTATGTCCAACAATCTCCCCCTTTTTCATTGATGGCAACACACCAACTTCATTCATAGTCTCCCCCTATGATGATGATTCTCTCCTCAGAAGTTATTCTCCCCCTTTGACATCAATGGAAAATGGTTGCTTTATTTATGGTAAAAATCTGTTTGTCTCTATAATTCTAACCAGAAGTTAAAAACATATAACTTCTACTGCAATCATATTTTTCCTATCATAATGAATGACTCCTTCTGACTTTGATTGTTGTCTCCCCCTCAATTGGTGCCCTTTTTTTTATATTTTTCTTGATCTTTTTTTATTTTATTTTTGAGAGATTTTAGGTTGGAAGAAGGATTACTCCCATTTTTTTCCTGAGATATTCAAATACATCTCTTCTTAAGGGTTTTGTGAATATGCCACCTGTTCTTGTGTTGGAACACATTCCAATTTAATGTTCTTATTTTCAGCCTGATCTCTTAAATAGTGATATTTTATGGGAATATGTTTTGATTTGGAGTGTTGGAAAGGGTTCTTGGAGAGACTTATAACACTTTTATTATCACAATGGATAATAGTAGGTTCTTGAAATACTATTTTGATGTCTTGTAGGGTTTGTTTCATCCATTCCACTTGTGGGAAACATTCTGCTGCTGCAATATACTCAGCTTCAGTGCTAGACAGAGAAATTGAGGATTGTTTCTTTCTTATCCAAGCTACCAATGATTCTCTAAAAAATAATTCTCCCCCACTTGTACTTTTTTTTGTCATCTACACTACCTTCCCAATCAACATATGAATAGGATTTTAAAGTGAATGAATCCTTGCTAGGATACCACAAACCAAGAGCTATGGTTCCTTTCAAATACCTGGAGATTATTTTTACAACTTGAAAATGGATCTCCTTTGGTGCTTCTTGGAATCTATCCACCATCCAAACTACTTGCTTGACATTAGGTCTGGAGGCTATTACATAGAGTAAACTCTCAATCATTGATCTATAATGTTTTGGATCTAAACCTTTGGACTCATCTTCCTTGCCTAGTTTGCACCCAACTGTCATAGGTGTACTAACAGGTTTGCAATCCTCTAACTGAAATCTCTTAAGCATATATTTAACATACTTAGACTAATGTATAAAGAATCCTCTTCTGGAATGTATTATTTTTAGTCCTAGAAATAAATTCAATTCACCAAGCAAAGACATTTCAAATTCTTGTTGCATCATCCTAGCAAAGTCCTTACTCATTTTTTCATCATCACTACCAAATATAATATCCTCAACATATACTTCCAGAATAATCAATTTATTACCATCAATTTTACAGTAAATATTGTTGTCTTGTGATCCCCTTTTGAGGCCTTGTTTTTGTAAGTAAGAATATATCCTTGCATACCATGCTCCAGGTGCTTGCTTTAGCCCACAAAGTTCTTTATTAATTTACATACATAGTCTCCTTTGTTATTTAATTGAAACCCTTTTGGTTTCTCAATATAGACTTCCTCTTCTAAGTTTCCATTGATAAATGCTGACTGGACATCCATTTGGTACACTTTAAATTTTCTGTAGCTGGAGAAAGCTAGAAACATCCTAATTGTCTCCAATATGGCCACAGGTGCAAAGGTTTCTTCATAGTCTACTCCTTCAACCTAAGCATACCCTTTACAAACCAATCTAGATTTGTTCCTGATTACTTTCCCATTCTCATTCATTTTGTTTTTATACACCCATTTAGTTCCAATGACATTTTTGTTTTTTGGTCTTGGAACTAGTTCCCAAGTTTGATTTTTTTCAATTTGGTCCAATTCTTCATTCACAGATTTGACCCAATTCTCGTCTTTACATGCATATTTGATTGAGTTGGGTTCAATATGTGACAAAAATTCTATTTTTGTTTGATATAGTAGTTGTCTTCTTCTGTGCACTCCTTCATTCATATCTCCAATAATCAGTTCTTCAGGATGATTCTTTTGAGTCATTCTTGAGGGTGTCTTTGTGTCTCTTCTTGGGAATTCCTCTCTTATCTCTTCTTGAATATCTTCTTCGTCTTCACTC
>ML781739.1:1809867-1846346 GCA_009831015.1 Picea engelmannii
CTCTAAAATAAAAATCTAAGGTTCAAGCAGTGGAATATCACATCGAGCATCAACAACAAGTTCTCCAAATCTTAAAGGACAACCTGACCATGGCACAAAATCGCATGAAACAACAAGCAGATCAACATTGTAGTGAAAGAAGTTTTGAAGTAGGGATTGGGTTTTTTTAAGATTACAACCATACAAACAGATGTCCCTCAAGCAACCCAAAAAGGATAATCAATTATCACCAACTTACTATGGCCCTTATAAGGTGTTGCAAAAGATTGGTACTATGGCATTCAAATTGGAGTTGTCTATATCTTCATGAGTACACCCAGTTTTCCATGTTTAATGCTTAAAGAAAGTTATAGGTGACAAGATCCCAGTTCAAACTATATTTCCAGAACTTGACGAGGAAGGAAAATTCATATTGGAGACTGAAGCCATCAATGACAAAAGATTTCACTAGCTAAGGAATAGATCCATTTCAGAGTATCTCATTAAATGGAGGAAACTACCGGCTGAAGATTCCACTTGGGGATATGAATCATTTATACAAAAGCATCCATATTTACTCAAGCTTTGTGGACAAGACTTGTCTCAAGGGGAGGGGCATGTTAAGCCTTAATATTGGCTCATCACCCCTTAATTAGGTCATATTACATTAGTAATGTTATTTTATTTATGTCGGATTTATTCCATTAGTTGTAATTATACCTCCTAGTCTCTTATATATACCAAGGAGACATTTTCATTTGGAATCATCTTGGAATTGTACATTTATGTGGGCATAAGGAGATTTCCCCCTCGAAGAGGCTTATTATCTAAATTTCTCTCTTTTTCAAGGCGTTGAGTACTTATTTTGAGGTTTTTCTATGATATATTGATATTTGGTTCTGGACACGCACAACTAGTGGAAACACTGCTATTACCGGGGGCAGATGAAGGAATAAGAATCCCATAGCTCCACTCTCTCCTTGAGCTCAACCTCCTTTCATACTATGCAAAATTGAAGGACACCCCACTAACATCTGTCCTATTCTTCCCGAGTTACATAATTTTATCCGGATCCCTAAAGCAACCCCATTTCTTTCCACTCCACCAAGTACATCCACCACTACTATGAAATCCTTAACCACACAGAAGAAGGGGTTGTGAACCAATTTTTCTTGTGCCATATTTTTAGAATATGGACATTAAACTCACCATTTCCAAGATCTACCTCAATTCCGCCAAAGATTAGCCATAGTACGCCACACATCTTGACCCAAACCCTCTTCGACACCTCCTACTGATTTTCACATTACTGGCATTCGTTATATTTCATCGTCAGTCCCCTAGTGAATGAGATGTCATCCATAGGGTCTTGAAATTTGGTTCATATCCAATGATACATCACACCCCTACACAATATCCCTTCTATGTCCTCATCCCCTAAGGTCAATGACACTTCTCCATTGACGATTCCTCCTACCATCTCCTAGGATCCCATGTATTCTCTCATTTTCCACTGCGACGAAGATATCTTGAAGGAAATGACTACCCATGTTTTCCCTTGGAATTCACTCCATCATCAATCAATTTTCCTCTCATAAGAGGTCTTCAACCCTCCTGATCAATCCTCCCTGTGTGCGATCAAAACAAAGGATTTTATAGCTTTGGGGCATGTTGACTAGCTCAAAAACCCTATTCCTTCCCTCAATGATTTTGAAGAAGGCAACATGGCCAACATCTCCCCCACAGTCAAAATTGACATTTCCATTAAACCAAGCATCATAGAAGAGATCACCATTGGCACCGTATTCTCCTGTGAAGAAATCATTTCTTACAAAGCTATCTTTCAGGAATACCGAGATATTTTTTCCTGGTCATATACGAAGATGCCTGGCCTCGATACTTTTATAGTTGAGAATCGAATCGACACATGGTCGGATATCGCCCCTACTCGTCAAAAGCGATGCCCCCTACACCGATCAAAATTTGCGGCTATCAAAGATGAAATTGACAAATTACGCATTGTCGGTTTCATTTACCCCATTGCGTACACTTCTTAGGTCTCCAACCCCATCCTCGTTAACAAAAAACAATGAACTATTCATGTCTACACAGACTTTCGTGACCTCAACCATGCTTGTCCCAAAGACAACTTCCCAACCCCTTTCATCGACCAATTAATCAATGATTATTCCGGCCATGAGGCACTGTCCTTTATGGATGGGTTCTCCATATACAATAAAATTCAAATCCACCCAACAGATTAGTACAAAACCACTTTTACAACCCCTTGGGGTACCTTTTCTTATTGCGACATGCCCTTTGGAATAAAATATTCCGGTGGTACTTTCCAATAGGCCATGACCTGTGTCTTTCATGATATTTCTCACATCATTCTCACCGACTTGGATGACCTCAATGCTTGATCCTAAAATTGAACCCAACATTTAGATGACTTATGCATCATTTTTCAATAATGTCACCAATATAATATCCGCTTGAACCCCTTCAAGTGTGTCTTCAGCGTTACTGGAAGAAACCTCCTCAGATTCATTATCTCCCAACAAAGAATTACTATGGACCCCCTCAAGGTCCAAGCTATCAGATAAATTACACCACCTATGACTTTACACCAACTGTAGAGCCTACAAGGAAAAGACAATTTTTTACGTTGCTTTGTACCATATTACGCCACTCACGCATATGGTTTTATCTACTTACTGCACCATGATATCCCATTTTGATGGGATGAACATGCTTAAACATATTTTGATGATTTAAAATACTCCCTATCCAATGCCCCTTTGATTAGTCCCCCATACTATGGTTGTGATTACATCCTTTACGTATCATCCTCTATTGTTTTAGTCGCAGGAGTCCTTTCCCAATTAGGGGATGATGGGAGTGGACATGTGATTTACTACATTAGTAAAAAACTTCCAGGACCACCCTTAAAATATAATCGTGATGAAAATATTGCGTTAGCAGCTGTCCTTGCAGTCCAAAAACTGTGGAAATACTTTCTTCTTCGAACTACCAAGGTCGTAGCAGATTCCAACCTGATGCAATACTTTCTCAGTCGATGACAAATTAACGAAATTTTTTCCCAATGGATCCTTATCTTTTAGGAATACGATCTAGATTTCTCTACTCCCAAAAGCAAGAAAGATCTTGTCCTAGCTGGAAAAATTTCCTCTCCGATGCCAAAGCTTCCCCTATCAATGAGGATTTCCCTGATGAACACCTCTTCTTCATCTCCTCAGACGACCCCTGGTACTATGAAATTATCATCTAGCTTCATACAAAAATTTATAGGTCTCACCACTATCAGGATGACTATCGATTCATTCGCCATCAGGCTCCTTGATACCTCCTCATCGTAGATATTCTCTACCGACGCGGGGTCGATACCATCCTTTGGTGATGTCTTACCATAAACAAATCCCACATAATATTGAATGATTTCCACAATGACACTTGCGGTGGTCACCTCTATGGTATGTCTACCACCCAAAAAATCATTCGAGAAAGATTTTTCAGGGCCACTTTGTTTCATGACTTCATCCATACTGTCAAGGGATGTGATAAATTCCAACTTTATGCAAACAAAGCACAAGATCCACGAACTCTTCTACACCTAGTCATCACGGTCAACCCCTTTTGCAAATGGGGCATCGATTTCATGAATTTCCATCTTCCATCTAGTAATGGACAGAAGTACATTGTGGTGGCAGTGGATTATTTTACCAAATGGGTTGAATGCATCCCCAAATTTAACAACATCACTGACACAACAACACGTTTTTTCTTCAACCATGTCATTACCCGTTTCAGAGTCTTGCAAGAGTTAGTTTCAAATTGTGGTAAACATTTTGAGAACGAGATCTTTGCATAACTCTCCTCAAAATTAGGCTTCACCCATGAGTTTTCCTACCCATACTACCTTATGTCCAATGGGAAGGTCGAGGTTGTCAAAAAATTCCTCAAAACCAAGCTACAACACACCATCTACAAACATAAGACCAACTGGCATCATATGTTGTTTTCTTCTTTATGGGATTATCGCACGACAACCAAAACTTCCACCGTTTTTACACCATTCCACCTCGTCCATGGGATCAAAGCCACCCTCCCTATCGAGTGTGAAATCTCAACATTACGCATTGTCGTTGAGCTCTTACCTGACACTACTCCAATAGAGCAACTCCTGTTGACCTTAGAGTCCCTTGATGAAGACCATTGATCTTCATTACAACACAACGAGGCAGCTAAAAAACAATCCAAATCCACCTTCGAATGCCATGTCAACCTTCGCTCATTTCATGATGGTGATCTTGTGTTATCCTATTATATTGCCCATGAAATTCTTGGCCATGGGAAATTTGAGTCATTATGCCATGACCCCTTCATCATCCAACAATGCCTCACTAAAGGCACCTACATATTGGCATCTCCTGAAGGCTATCCCCTCAAAGAACCCATGAACGGGTTGTACTTGAATATGTTCTATGCCTAAATGCAGTCCACCTACCTTAGGTTTATCCTTATGCCCATTTCTAGAGTTTTTAGTCTTCTTTTACATCATCCACCACTCCTCATGTCTGATCTATCACCTGTGTTGTTGACAGATGCGTCATCCATCATCTTACCACATTGGTTATGTTGATGGTGCCAACCACTGGACCCAGAATCTCACTTTGGCCACTTAGGCCCTCTATACCTCCTCACATGTACTATTCCATTCTAGTGTCATATTCTTTGTCCCTACCACCAACAACCAAGTCAAATATTATTTCATCATTGGTCTCCTTGCCCAAGCCAGTCACCACCACATTCATCACCTTAGCATTTTATTAGATTTCCAGCTTGTCATCCTACATCTCAACAACATGTATCATGTTCACGATCCTTTCCTCTTCCGCAAATACTTACAAGTTAGACTCCTATCTCACAAATTTGATTCCATCACATTTACACATATTCCAAGAAACCTTAATCAAGTAGAAAATGACATGGCTAACCTAGTATTAGATAGGAATTTATCACATTTAAAACATCATATACATAACATGATACATTTTTCAAAAGATAAAAATAGACATCACAAATCATAAACACAAAACACAAAGACAAGAATGATCACCAATATATCCACCACATATATCATAAAGGTCATCACTGTTTTACAAAAATATATATACATCTACCTAAAGGCTCATAAGTTTCATCATCCCTATAAATAAAAAAATGGGTATCAAATACCCTATAAAAAGTTGGGCCCATAACCCCATATATCTCAAATCGACACTCAAGGTTCCCCTAGAGATCCCCCCAAGGTCCTTTATCAGCTGGAGGTACCCCACCAACTAGGGGCACTCTAGCTCCAGGGAGTAGTCGACTCCTCATAGTTTCCCTACATTTCAATGCCCACCACTCTGTCAGTACTCCTACACATTTGTCCAGGACCTCGTCATCCTAGATGTGGGCCCATACACCCTCTGGAACCCCCTGTAGGACCCACTCAAACCATCGACACAGGTCCTCTAAAACTGTTGCATCATCCCCCTGCAGCTCTCTCGATAGTCCTTCATCGACATCACCCCATCGTTGCCTCTGCCCAACCCTCACCATTGCAGGCTCCTGTCGATTCGGCTCCCTTCGAACTGGATCTTGGACGACCTTTGCCTCTTGAATCCAGGGTCCAACATCTACAAACAAACACAGATATAGTGTCAACATACATATACATGTTTGATCAATGCTATCTACCAAAATAAAAAAGAGAGATAACACACATACCTCTATGGTCCCAATCCTTCCCAGGGGGTATCACCATGTTTGGATTCTATCTCTAATCCATACTAGCATATGGAAACTATAGAATCACCTGTGACATATGTCACCATACATGAGAAACTATGTCCATAAAGTAATGACCACCCTCCCATCCTCCATTTCAATCCAAAACATGCACCCACCACATCAATCGAGGCTCTCTCCGCGATGTTGGAGCTGATATAATCTGAGGGTGAAATAGGGCAACGTCTCCAACAACCAAGCCACTAAAACTGACCCAAAGAAAAATTCACCGAAATCGGCATGCCAACACTGGTTCAGCTGGGACACCATCTGGGGTTGCATCATCACACCCCATGTGAACTTGTCTCCATCCAATACCTCCTCAACCACCTTTAGTTGACCACTGATGATACATTGAGTTCACAAGGATCCATAAATATTCACTACCATAGTCACGATGCACTATGTTAGTAGGTCATCTAGGGCCTCAATCCACACTACCAAACCCAACATCGAGTTCATCATGGAACAATGTCATGCCACAATGGTCTCTACCTTGTCCTCCCCTAGTATATGGGGATCCACGACCAATTCCCTCCCCTAGAGTGGGAGTCCTGTCAAAAAATATATGTCCTCTACTGCAGAGAACATTAGCTTCTCCCCCCATACCACAAAAAATTATAGGCCATTGCTCCACATCTGAATAAAAAACTGGAGTAAGAACTCCTACGACTGTATCAAAGGACTGTTGAAAAACTTCAACATCCCGTAGGCTGCCAAGTGTTTGCGCACTATTGGTTTCTCCCTCACAACCTCTCTTGGTCAGTTCTAGTCCTTCTCTCACAAATGGACCAACATTGGCCCCAAATCTATTTATCACCTGCATTCACCCTAAAAAACCTGATCAGCCACATCATACATAAAATATCATAAACATCATAAATTCATACACCCCTTAGCCTGCATAGAGTGCACGGATTTCCCCCATACAATTGCACATATATTCGCCACTGTTTGTCAAGAAGTTGCACACTAATGCGCAACTGTCACAATCAGATCCACGCATGGGTGAACAATTTTCCTTGATATAGGCGCACATCCAATGTGTGTCTATATATATAATCCATGCACACATATGCGCGGTTGTTACTTACACAGCTGCACATTATGCATGGGGTTTCCCATCAGAGTTGTGCATTGAAGAATGTATGATTGTTTGGGTCAAACCAACACATAATGCACAGGAAATCATCTCTCACCTGTGCACCCATGCATAGGTATTTACCAGTTTCTCACAAACTATTGGGAACCTACCCTTAAAAACCCTTGTACGACCCTCTATATAGCCCCTAGCTAACATCCATCAAATTAACACAATGAAGGATGATAAGGTCACTAACCTGTCTACGAAAACTTTCAGATCTATAGCCCCCAACTCATGCAATATTCAAATCACCTCACATCTCTCTCGCCATATCAACAATAGTGTCGGTGCAAATGAGGTGGCATTGTGGGTCCACCATCCATATATAGGCTCTTTTTCCCAACTTCCACATTTTGGTATAGGAGCTCAAATCCTTTGTTTTCCGAACTATTCTAAGACATGAGATCCTCATCCAGCCATCTACACATTCCTATTCCTCAGGTTATCATCTGCACTTATCCCTAGAGGAGCATTTTTCTCATGCCACGTTCATGTACGCATGCTTACCTTCAATTTTATAAAATAATTTTTATATGTTCTTTATCATCAGATATTGTTCATGTCAGGTATTTAGTTTTTGTGCAGGTACTTGTTAAGCCAACTTACAACCCCTTCAGGTATATTTTCAACACTAGAATGTAATTACACCCTTTGTAAACAATTGAATATCTGAGTCATACCCTCTGACATTTTCAATTAGGGTCCTTACATATGACTCTATAGTACATTCACCTCTGCTACATTTTGGTACTATCAACTGATAACACTCTTCCCCACATGAGTTGTCCAATTCATAGTCCCCCTTGACAACTTGACACTCATTCCCCCTAGGATTGGGAGTCTCGATATTTTTTTCACTTTCGAGAATGAACCTCATACTTCTTCTTATCATATTTCTAACCTTCCCAATGGAATCTCAGGTCATATCATCCTACACTTGGTTATGTTAACTGCACCTCCACAGTTCCATTAGCCCTCCATCTCATACACCATAAGTTTGCCCATCTGCAGATTGTCCTTCATCCATTTACCCAATACATAAACCCACCCTCCACCAGTTATATTTCACAAACTTGGTCCCTAAACAGGACAAGCCATCTTTCACTGGGGCACCCCTTTCTGTATCTATATACTCAACCCCAATTATTATTTATTCACTTCACAATTGTATAAATCGCTTGTTTCCATTATAATTTTTAAGTTGTCATCTTCGATGGCCTTCTTTTACTTGGAAAAGAAACCCATGTCTCCCTTGGTTGGGGAATCCACCCTTTTTTTCATATTGCCATCGTTGACAAACCCTGAGTATTCCAAATTCATGTAACCATGATCTCTGAGTTTTCCCCCTTTTTCAGCCTCCAACACAATTTAACCCCATGTCTAGTTTTTCCCCTAACACTAGCTCTAGTTTTATGGTTTCTTCCAATCATCCTTCAACACCCCAACCAAGGGTAGTCCCGAGTCCCATAGTCTCTTGAATTCGTCCATGTTACCCATTAGTACCTGATATCACCTATTATGTAGTGGATTTAAATAATCCCTTTGCCTCTTGACGTCACATCTCCTTTCCTATCGACATTAACACAATTTCCAGAAGGGCGACAATATATTGACTCTCATTACCTTTTCAATGAGGAGTCTCGGATGGAAAAGAGAGAGTCATCATTTCTTTCTAATTCCATTGACCCCCATAACATTCGACTTCAACAAAATTTCATGTTAAGGTGGATCTTAATATGAGACCATTGTCATTTTCCATACCAGCCAAAGACCTCTAAATTTAATAGGCCATCAATGGATATGAGTCATCGACACTTCATAGCCTTCTCACCATTCATAATTTTCATCTTTCGTTATCAAGCTCCGCTGAGGGAACTGCAACTATTTACATCATCATACATATTTAGTTACAGTCCCACATTTTGGTTTCATGACGCGAGCATGGGGCATGCTCGCCTCCTAGAGAAAGGTTTGGTTTCCACATTTTTCCCTCTCACTTTGACAGATCACTCTTGCAGTTCCTCTCTTCACTCTTCCTTACAATGGAACTCTCAAGAAAAGAAACATTGATGTATTTCATTTATACATATGCACCTAACCTCACACATCAGGGGGCATATTTTATCACCGAAACATTTTCCACAACATTACAAACAATGGTTGAAGAAAGAAATCAATTCTAACAACAATTAGTGCACCTAAAACATAAAAATCCATCAAAAAGGCATAAAACTATATACTTGGTTCATAAATCAAAGTGCGGAAATTCACCAAAGGAAGCGCGTGCACTGTGCGCATAATGCATGGGATAACACACCCCAAAGCGCGCATTGTTCGCAATATGTGAGACTGTCTAGGAGAAAACCCCCACACTTCTCATGAACGACATATTTATGAATCTTATCAACCTCTCAACCACTTCTAGTCTGACTTCCAACAGGATTTGACACTCATATCTGAGCAAAATCTAGCTTGGATTATGGTCAAGGGCTAGGATGTGGCATAAAATTCTCCTTGTTCACATCATAAACCAGTTATATATTTTCATGAATGGACACTATAAATATATTCCATGGGTGTGCTAAGAAAACAAGAACTTCAAGGTATTGTTATGTCGCAAGAATTCTTCTTGGAGAATCCTCTTTTCTCTTTGAATCATTCAAGCATTATAGAAAAGGTCATTCCACTCACATCTTGAGAGGATTGGCATTGTATTTCTTCACCATTTTTACTTTCCATTGTATGAGGAGAAGAGATCTCTATTAGGGAACTCAAGATCCCTCCCATGGAGGAAGACGAGATTCATAATTCCATGTCTTTCTCTACGGTGCTATCCTATCAATATATTTATCCATTGCTAGCTATATGATTGTCATTTTCATGGTTCTAGTTCTTGCAAGTTTTCTAAAATTTGTTTCCTTTTATGTTTTTATTGTTATTTCCTTGTATCATGTGTATTTGGTTATCTAATCAACTTACAACCCTCTTTCTTGTTTATCTGAATTAACTAGGCAAGTAAGTGTCATGTTTTTTCTCAACCATGTGACAAAACCAACACAACAATACCTTATGTGCAGTGGCTTTACCTCCAACACATCCTCCCACAACTCCACTATGTCATTCCCATAGGATATCCTGCCTTTAATGGTTCAACACACATATCCTCATGATGTTTTCGAGTCCCAATTTGTAAAGTTGTCTAGCAGTCAATTGATAGTCTACTACGCGAACCACCATATGTTTCTTCTGGGTTGCAGAGTAATTTTCTGGGCAGGTCCCTGTATTGAGGAAGACAACAATGACTTCAATATATTCTGAGATGGCCTCAATCTGGAACAATTCTACATCTAGGATTTGATCATCCACTACTCCGTCACTTTCCCCTAACTCCAACTTCGAAAGGTGATCTGTAGCTACATTTCATCTTCCTGGTTTTACAATTACTTCAAATGAAAACTATTGAAACAATAGTAGCCACGTGCAAATTCTTCCTTCCAGTATTGGTTTATTGACTAGGAACTTCAATGCAGAATCGTTTGTGAAAAACTTGAAATGTGAGCCTAACAAGTAGTGTATAACCTTTTTCAATGCATAAATCATAGAAAAACCTTACCTTTCAATGGTTGTGTAGTTGCACTCAGCTTACAATAGTTTTCTATTGGAAAAGTATATCGGATGGTCCACATTCCCTTCTTGTGTGGACATTCATTTTCTAGATTCCCTTCTTTGTAGCATCCTATCTATTAGAAATAGAAGCCACCTTCAGACTACATTGAAGATAATCCTAGTACCCATCATATTATGATGCAAAAGCATCTCTCCATGTCAGCCAGCTAACCATCCTGCCACGTCAGTGTGTGCATTCATGGCTGAAGAGAGGCGCAACCCTCGTCTTCAATTTTGAATTTGAATGTAATTTAATGTCTTAGGCTGGTGAGTTGTGAAGTCGTGCTTTGCATAGGTGTAGAATTAGGTAGGCCTTTAATTCTTTGAAGGTTGATATCTAGGTCCAGATGGTGGAATAGACAACCCATTCAATGTAATTGAATAGGGTAGGTAGATTGGAGGGAAGAGCTCAAAGAGCCCCCTCATGTAAAATATCTTTTTCATTGTAATTGTATCTCATTGTAGAGAGTCTGGGAGTAGAGAGTAGAAGAGAAAGAGCCAAGACTTTATTAAAGTCTGAGCTTAGGGACGCCTTTGTAAAGAGGCATTTACATTAATATAAACTAGAGCTGATTTTCCTGCATGTTTTCTGTGTTATGTGGATGCTTCACTGTGTTCTTTTATGCTGTAGATGTATGTTAGACATTTGCATGGAGTTTTTTGATTTTCAGGCTTGAAAAGTTCTTTGTGGTTTCATGCCAGGAGGGCGTGACAGAGTATTGTGGTCTCTGAATACCAGTGCATAGATGCACTTCTCAACTCTACGTAGTCAAACAAAGACGTTCCAGGTGTGCATAGAAACCAGAATCATCAATTTAGAGGAAGACCTGTGAGGTTGTTGAACACCTCAAGAGGCAAGGCTGTGGAGGACATAGTTGAAGACATAATCTCTGAGGAGTTGTATAAATCTTTACTAGGTGGGCATTGAGCCGGTGCAAGGAGTGCACAGAAGAAGAACTCTGCTATGAGTTCAGATAGAAGCAAGAATCATTGAGGATTCTTGATACTCTTCCAGGAGGGTATTGAGACAGTGTGCATATAGGCACAGAGAAGAAGGGAACTCTCTTGAGTTCTGTGATTGAAGAAGAATCCATTGAAGGATCTTCTTAGGGTTGCTGAACACCCTGAGCACTCAGCAAGATGTTGCTTGAGTAAAGGATAGCTAGGAGGGCATCCAAATTCTCCATCTATAGGAGAAAGGGAAAAAGGATAAAATCCCTTAGGGGTCTGAGTAATTGAGAAGATTAGAAGAGATAGCACTTTGTGTGCAAAGACTCTGCAAGAGGCGCAAAAGTCACAGAATCCCTTGAGGATTCGAAGGATAAGCTCAGGAGGAGTAGTGCTTTCAGTGCACAAATCCATAGCTGCAAGGAGTGCAGAAGTGAAAGGACTCTTTGGGAAGAGTTCAGAGTCTCTAAAGCACAGGATTAGCATCTTTGATAATGCAGGTGAGACTCAAGGTGAAGAGTTCATAGGGAAGATGAGCAAAATTTGAGGCCTTTGAGAATTTGAAATTCTTCCAAGTCCGAAAGAAAAGCACCAAGGATCAACAAGAGAAATATCTATTGTCAGATCAACTGAGAAATTCTGAGTCATTGGATAAGATTTCATGTCCAAAGAGAAACAGGAGGAGCGCAAGAGCCGAAGAGATTCTAAGCTGTCATATCTTAAGCTAAAACCCGACAGCCATTAGATATGACAGAATATGCATGAGGTTTAAACCTCACACGAAGAGCAGCGAAAAGAGAAGTGCCAAAGAGGTTGTATCGGGATATCGACGTTCAAGAGTTCGGGGGTTCAGACGATGAGAGTCTGGGCATTTGACCTCAGAAATCGCGACAAGGCGAAATAGATCTGAACCATCCATCTGCGGGAGGACGTGTGTCGCAGAATCATCCATCTCGAAGATTCGGGCATTGGGACTCACAGAGGTGAGAATTTTGACTTCGCACCTAGTGAAGTCCCGAAATTGATCTAGGTTGTCCATTCATTGAGACACATTGCAAAGATTAGGGAACCCATCGGTATTTTGGCTACTAGGGTTTCGAGTTGATAAGATTGTGTTACAGGGGGTCACAAGTCTTGAATTCATGAAAGAATATGAGCAGTCCATCCGGAGGAGGACAATTGTCACGAGATCACCCATATTGGGGATTCGGACATCGGAAGCCAGAGAAGGAAGTCTTTGAACTTCACGAGCAGCGAAGTCGTGAAAAGAATCACAACCATCCATATGATATAGGACAAGTGGCATAGATCAAATGGATCTCACGAACTCAGGGGTTCACAAGGTGAGAGCCTAGGAGTTGGGTGCTCCAAGTCACGAGTAATGAAGTCACGAGAGAATTGCAGTCGTCCATATGAGGAGGACAGGTGGCAGAGATCTAGGGGTCTCGCGAACTCGGGATTTCGCAAGGTAAGAGCCCAAGAGTTGGGTGCTCCAAGTCGTGAAGTTGTGAAATCGTGAGGAGCGGAGACAATCATTGGATCCAGGTAAAGGGAGGTCCATTGGATTAGGAACCCCATCACATTTCGCAAATTCGGTGGTTCGAAGGTTGAGAGGGGTCACTTTCGACTGTAGAAGTCGTGAAGTGCCAAGAGCCGAGGCACGCGTGTGGACGCATGGAAGAACCTCAAGGTGGGGTTCACGCGAAAGACAGGAGGGCACGCATCTCCTAAAGGAAGGAGTCAATACTCCATTGACTTCTCACATCTTAGGGATTCACGAGATAAGAGTGTGAAGGCTCGATGCTTCAACCCGCGAGGTTGCAAATAGAGAAAAGTGTCAAGGAAGGAGTCAACCCGACATTGACTTATCGCGTATTAGGAGATCGCAATAGGAGAACACGAGAGTTCGACCCACGAACTCATGAAGGTGCGAGTTGTGAGAGGCGCTAGTATTTAAGCCTAGTCGATGGTCGTGTGAGGAAGGCGCTGACAGGGAAAGGAGCCATAACCATTTCATGATTTCGAGTCTCGCAGGATTGGAAAGGAGGAGTCAAGAGCTTCGACTCGCGAACTCGTGAGATCGTGATATTTCGACAAGAGACGTTGGGATAGGCCCTTGGTCATAGCCCTATGGTTTCTTGGGAAGATATGAGCTCGCGCCTAGTGATGTTCGCACAGGGGAGTTCCCGAAGGACCTGTGGATCGATTTGACTGAGATTCCAGTGGGAATCAAAAGAGACACTTTGACTCATGAAATAAATTGAACGATCCTTAATATTGCGAGGTTGCGCAGAGACTCTACCGAGGTAGAGGTGGGGTTTGCGTCATATTATATGTCACTATGAATGAGTTTAAATAGGTCAAATGGATAGGACTCAAGATAATATCATTTTAACTCAGAAAACTGGACTGGTATGCACAAGAAAATGAGGTCTTGATCAACTTCAGTTAGTAAGTTGTAGTAAAGGTGAGTAGTAGGAATACTTTGGTGAGGAACATGTAGAGGTATGACATGGACATCAGGTATTTGAGAAACCTAAGGAGGAAAAACTTAAACACAAGATCCTCTTTGATTCAAAACTTCAGGAAACTGAAGAACACCATAACAACACTATAATCAAACATCTATTACAATACAACTATAACAATCCATGTAAATCCTTCAATCATGGAAAATTCAGTATTAGAGGAAAATAAGATGAAGAAGAAAGTTGACTTAGATTAAACAAGAAGTCTCAGGTCCTGTACATAAGTAGAGGATAAGTGTGCTTCATCAAAGCATTAGAATGCGGGAGCCTTTCTCAACCATCGAACTTAACAAAATATCAAGAATACATCTTTATACTTAGAACTGACTACAACCGCCAGAGGAGTGATCGATTCATGCATTTAAGGATTTACGTCGGAGCTTTCTCTAAATACTGTGCATGCATATCTCTGTTATACGTGAGATTTTCCATCTAAACCTTCTCTTTCAGACTGTGCATGCAGTTCTCTTTTGGATGCAAGCTCATATCTTCCAGTCCTTTCTGGATTTCCATTTATGGAGGGAGACGATGTCTCAACCACCTCCTTCTTTTTCATTAACTACCTACATCTAGATCAGGATGACCCCGAGTCAACGCAGGACCTGTCACTTTTATGAACTTTTGTAGGGAATACTGGCAGGCAGACTTGGATGCTGATGATGATCATTTGGCGAGGATCTTGGTAGAAACTTACAGGCTAAAATGAGTGACCGATGGCCATGTGGAAGGTTGTGATTGATGGTGACTGAGAATGCGTGAGTGCCAATATGTGGAAAGTTGAGGTGGAAAGGTGCGAGGGAGATGTGGCAAAGAGGGAAGATGAGGTGGCAGCATAGGGTGAAACGTAGTGGGGGTGATAGAGAGGAAACAACAAATGGTGGTGGAGGTTACATGGATCGCAAGTGGAAGACAGATGTTGGGAGGTGAGAGGGGAAGAAAAGATAGCGAGGAAGGGACAAGCATGTAGTTGGGCGAGTGGAGGATGGGTGTCAGCGGGAGCACGGGTGGTATGGGAAGGTAGTCTGGTGATTATCTCAGAGGGGGGGTAGGAGGTCAGTGGTAACGCGCACGCGCGCGTGCGCGGGGGGGTACAAGTTATTGAGGAGGTGACACAATAGTGGGGGGCCGCACCAGAAAACCACCAACTCGGACCCCCCCCATTAAAGGTAGAAGCTCGAGGGGGGTCCGATATTGGATGTGGACCGTAGATCTGAGTGCACCTCACTCAACCACAAATATGAGTGTTCTCTTTATCACATCACACACAAACATCAAATCGCCAAAAACTTAGGATGAAAACCAAAAGTGGGTCACGCAAGAAGCACTTTCTCGCATTTTTTCACGAAGGGGTTATTTCCTAAGGGAAAACACCCTTCTATAAAAAATATGTGCTAACACTATGCACCAAACCTGAGGTCTTCCTGGTCTTTGTATGGTTAATTATTGAATCTTTTCTGTTAGTGTTGATATTTTTCCCTAGATTTGTGATAAATTTGCATCTAATGGGGGCCTGGTCATCATCAAATTCCATGGATAACCTGCCATGGATTTTATTTTCATAGATTGTTGCTAGGCATATGTTAATGTGTCTATCCGCTGTTGCGTTAAAGTGATTCTCTTCATAGGTAGTAATCCTTGGATGTACCAT
Organism: Picea engelmannii; assembly: GCA_009831015.1. Taxonomy (NCBI): domain Eukaryota; kingdom Viridiplantae; phylum Streptophyta; class Pinopsida; order Pinales; family Pinaceae; genus Picea; species Picea engelmannii. The sequence continues at coordinate 1,825,637 of ML781739.1, forward strand.
TCCCTCTGCTAATTTTTGTGAACTAGATGTGGTAGCCTCCTGATATCATATTTAAAATTTTTTATGTACTCCCAAGAAGACCCCCATTCCATTTTTTGAATCTCCCACAAATTAGAGAGAACTTGTTTCTCTGACTGAGGTAGTTTGAATTTGGTGATGAAGTTCAAATGAACTTGGCCAAGGGTGAACGCTTGTCCTTACAGACCATGTTTGATAGCCATCATGTACCATTTGAGATCACGACCCATCAATGTAGTATGAAACTGTACTAACTTATTTGCATTGAGAGTCCCTCTAGACCTCCATATGGCTTCAAATAAGAACCAATATTTCTCTACATCTTCATCCCCTTTACCCTAGAATTTTGGGTATCAAGCGATCGATCCTCCCATATTTCAAGACATTTTAGGTCTCACTACTCCTATTAGAATGAAACCTAACGGTCATGGTTGCGATACTCTTGGGGATCTCAATATGATCCTAGGGTTTACACTTCTAGATTGATTCTAACTAACTAGATACAATCAAATAGAAATAACATAAGTAGGTAGTGTAGAATTTATCATGGGTATAGAGGACACCCGGGGGATGGGTAATTTAGGGCTTTCGGGGGTCTCTTTTTCTTCCTCTGGAGCAACCTTTTCTTCTTGATCCTCAATGTTTCATGATATTGGGGCTAAATCTTTTCTGTATTTTGCAAGATCCAGACCTTCTTCATCTTCCCTTTCTTCTCCACATTATTCTTCTTGTCCACCCATCTAGGGACTCCTTCCTTTCTATGATTCTCTCTGTTGCAATCTTATACTGGCCATTCTTTCTTTTCTTCTTACCTTCCTCAAATCTTCCTTCTTTCTTTCATCTATTGCTATTGATCTGATTTCTTTCTGCAACACCTCAGACTGATCTGATGCTTTCTTTACCTTTCCATGCCACCACTTCTCAATAATGGTGGCTCTCCTTAAGTCTTGTTCATTTTTTGGGTTCATTTCTTGTTCTTCCCCCATATGTCAAAGAACCCTTTTCCCTTCTCAGGTCATGATCGTACCCCAAAATCACCCTACCCCAAGCGTAGGTGTTTAGGATTTTATCTCATTTGAGGGAATAGTTATCATCCCCTCCTCCATCAAGAATACTTTTATCCAGAGGGGAATTTCCGTCTATAGTCTGTCATGCGCACCCTTCTTTAAAATTTCTTCCACTTGTGAAAAATATTCATGATTCTCAATCATGAATTCAATGATGTATCCCTCTAGAGTCATATTAACCTAGAAGTCCAATGCTCAATTGATCTGGTGATCCAAATGGTGAAGTGTTGCGATCCTCTCTGTATCCCAAGTATTAGTATTCTTAGTGCATTATTGAAATTCTGAAGCTTCTTGGATCCTATCTATCAAATGGAATAGTTCTTCCAGAAATTTTACCCAAAATATCTCATACCGGTCGCTCAATCTTTATGAGTAAAAGACAAAACCTCTTGTATCCTTCTTTATTTTACCTTACAACTTCACTTCCTTCCATATAAAGGTGTCACGATTTTGTTCCTAGCAGTTTCAAATATAATATCTATAGATCTGTGGAAGGATTATCCTCATAGGTTCCCTTTTAAAGCATTGGTCACGACAACAAAACCATTTTGTCGCCACAAAAGTGTTCACACCAGGGTCCTTCTTAGGTTACCAACGAAAGGGTACCGAAGTAGTCTAGAGCACTGACATCTTCATCTTCTCAGAAGGGAAGAATTCTCTCCAGAAGTGAAACCGAGACATGAAAGAGAGGGAAGGGAAAAGATAATACTTAGACCGACCTTGGAGTTATAAATATTCATCTTAGTCTCATGCAAGATAGGTTAAACCTATAATAGTTCTGAGAAATTCCTAACTGGGAATATAGAAACAAAGTTTTGTTTGCATTCATAAAGAAGCATTTAGGTATATCAGAAATAAATATAATACAAAACAACTTTCCATTCATGCATTAAGACTAAATACATAATATTTATATTCAAAATTTAGGCCTGCAACTATATTAACATTCAGGTTCTTCTCTATATATGGTACAGTGTTATAGTCTCTTACTCCTTTATATCCAGACTGATATAGAACTCCAATACATTGATATTTTGGTTCTTGCCTAGATCTCCTAAACTTAGCTATGCTAATAGTATAGACTATTACAACAATGAGTCTTGTCATAAAAATATTAAAAGAAACTATGATGATGATACTAACACTTTTACAATATTATTAGTCTCATATATATAATTTGATCAATTTAGGTTTGTTGGTTGAGAACCCATAAGTTCTCTCTTCTTCTTGATATTGTTGTAACTTATTTCCTAAAAAATGATGTTGCACTCTCTTTCTAACCACTTTTAGTTTCTCTCCTTAGTCTGATGTCCAACTTCCTCAGTAGCTTGCACAACTTCTATTCTCCAAAATGAAGCTACAATGTGTCGTGCACAACTTCTATTCAAAAAAACAAAGGACCCAACACTACCACATATGAAATACCCTTTAAGGCAGTAGAAGTTTAAAACTCATGCAGAGGCTCTGGAGGAAGCCTTACAACTGGAAGAGAACCAGTATCACAAGACAAATCCAACAATAGAAGAGATAAAGGAGGATCTGAAAAACCTCACATTTCAACTAAACCAGAATAAGGGAAATGAGAAAATATAGGCTATTTGGTGTACCACATGGAGGATAGAAGGACACCACAAGAATTTGTTCCCAAACTTTGCACAATACATGGAAACATGGTTACAAAAACCTTTTCCAAAAGGAGGACCATGGTGCAATATATGTAAAACACATGGGCATCACACATATCATTGTTCAATGATGCAAAAGTACCAGATAGTACCTAATAATTCATACTACAATTTTTACAAATCAGTGGGCCATGATGACAAACATTGTAGGACAATGGACTTGATGAGGGAAATAAATTCAGATACCTATAGGGTGAAGGAAGAAATGATGACAGAGAAAATTGCACCAAATTTCAACCAGATACCACCTCCATATAATAATGTGCAATAGTAGTAAAACATTGTGCAACCTTAGTATAACAACGCGTGGCCATAATATAACCATGCGTAGTATAATCAGGTTCCTCAGTAAAACACACCATGAGAAGATCGAGGTGGATACAGAGGTGAAGGATGAGGTAGAGGAGGATTTGGAAGAGGCAGAGGTCTAGTACTATGACACACCTACCAACAACAAGGACATTATGCAAGGGAATGCCACTTCCACCTGCAACATGTACGTACTGTCGCGCAATAGACCATGATAGAGAGGAATTCCCAACACTTTTTGGAAGATTCAAGAAAAAAGGAACCAAAAAAATCATAATGTTCAGTGGATTTATACATAAGCCATAGATTATGGGAGGAACATAAACATAGTTACCTATGAAGGAGCTAAGACAAGAGTGCACACAGTAAGATAGGAACCATTGCAACACCAATGGGTGAAGAAGCATATTGAATCACATAAACAATTTGATGTGGGGAAAGAGGTAGAAACATTCAAGGAGGCCATATAGGAGTTACTCAAACAAGATGTTATGTCTATATCACATGTGCAACATACTCAGAAGGTACCAATGTACGAGATGCCCTTATAAATGGATCACACCAATGAAGTACCACCTATAGTGCAAGTAGTACCGTAAAGACTTTTCTACAATCCTATGTTAAACTACTGAATGATCCATCATCTGTTAATTTTTTTCAAAATATGTTAGAAATATGTAAAACAAAGGAAGAGAGGAAGTTACAACCAAAACTAGTCAATCACCTCCATACCAGAAGGAGGAAAAACAAAGAAATCATATTGAATGATAACATTGGATATTTCAATATGGAAGACATTATATTGGACTTAGGCTCTGAGGTCAACGTCTTACCTAAGAAGACATGGAAATGTATGGGACATCCCAAATTAGGGTACTCAACTGTCCAATTGAAGCTAGAAAACTAACACAAATTTGTACCAATTGGAAGGCTTAAGGGTGTGACAATAGATCTGGATGGAGTGCACACTAAGGCGGACTTTGAAGTGATAGAGATAGTGAATGGCACAACACCTTACCCAACACTTCTTGGTTTGTATTGGGATTTTGATAACCAGGGCATAATCAACTTGAATACAAGGAACATGACATTTGAATCAGGATAATATAAATTCATTTCCCCATTAGATCCATCGGAATGAGAAAGGTTTGTAGAGCCCACTTGTCTAGATTTAGAAGAGATAAACTAGTTGTATAGAACCACCACACATGAAGAATATTATGTTAACCCAACTGAAGATGGGGTATTCAGCCACAGGAGAATCACATCATGTGATTCTGACTTATATACAGGTTTGTAGAATTAGCAGAAGATATTACATGAAGTCTCCACAAGAAGGTGCACAAGAATAGACTGTGCAGTAAGATGGGTGGGTACCGAGATAAGAGAAGCACCCATTTTTTATGGCATAAATGACTTAAAGGAATTCCTAAAAATATATGAGGATGAAGTTTTGTAGAATCAGAAGCTCTTATCCTTGGAAATTGCACTCAAGGAAACACCTACAAGATGGTGGGGTGTGCACAAAGAAACAATTAATGACTGGTACCAATGTAAGCTACTACTTCACATCATATTCGGTGCATAATAGGAGAACAATAAAATAAAGAGATGTGATGGATAGGGGACACCAACAAAAAAATTGTATAAATGAAGAACACTATGGAGGATGACACCACCAAAGGAATGGCCTCATCACTTCATCCATACACTAGAAGGAATTCTAGAAAACTGGTATGTAGACCAAGAACTGCGTAGAGGCACTGCAGAATGGACAACATTACAAGAGAATTTTATAGTAACTTTATCATTCAAGCATGATAACCCCAACATGGATTCAATGCTCAAACATATAAAAGGGGTAATATTTATTGATGAACTAGAGGTTTAACTCATGACAGAGTATCAACAACAAAACATATAGACAGTGAAAGAACTATTGTCATGTTATCATGTGCAGGAAGAAGCACCAGATGAAGATGAACTATGCAACATTTGAATTATAGAAATTGAAGGAGAAAGTGAGGTGGAAGTTCCATCCTCGGAGTCACAAGTATTTGTTTCACCTATGAAGGTGAAGAAATTCAATATTGGGAAAACTGATAATCCCAAAATGGCCAGCAACAGAGACTATTGGAATGACCAAACAGTAGAAAGGATAACATAGTTACTGTGTGAGTACAGTGACCTATTCCCAACAACCTTTACAGAGATGAAAGGAATAGCAGAAAAGCTAGGAGAGATTAAGATAATTCTCTAACCTGATGCTATATCTATCAGACAAAGACTGTATATACTAAATCCAATATATAAGAAGAAAGTGAAAGAAAAAAATGACAGAATGTTGGAAGATGGTATCATAGAACCAATGGAGGATTTTGAATGGATAAGGCCTATGGTAGTTCAAGAGAATAATCAAGGGGGGATAAGGATTTTTTTAGATCTAAGGAAACTGAATGATGCTTTCCTACATGACCCTTTCCCCTAAACATTTTATAGTTGAAGTCCTAGATAATGTGGGATACAAGAAGCATATTCATTTACAGATGGATTCTTAGGTTACCACCAAATCAAGATAACCCCAGAAGACTAGTACAAGACTTATTTTTCCATAGAATGAGGATCCTACTAGTACAGAGTCATTCATTTTGGGCTAAAGAATACACCAACAATGTTTTCAAGGGTAGTAATAGCCTCGTTTAAGGAGTTTATACATCAGTTTCTAGAAGTGTATCGATTTTATTGGACTGTATATATTTTGCTAGAAGACCATGTGCAAGTATTGAGGCTAATGTTGGAAAGATGAAAACAGTGTCAGATACCATTGAATATCAAGACATGCATATTTGGGACAACTTTTGGAATACTATTGGGCCATATAGTATGTAAACAAGGCTTGCTAGTAGATCCTCCCAAGATTGCAGTTATTGTTAATTTACCACCACTTAAATCATTGCGTCAATTGAGAGAAACATTGAGACATACAGGATACTATAGAAAATTTATAAAAGGGTATGCATAGATCACTGTGTCAATGCAAAAAATACTAAAGAAGGATACTAAATTGCAGTGGAATGAAGACTTTCAACAAGGTTTGGACACCCTAAAGGAAAATATGGTCAAAACACCTATTCTAGTATTCCCAGACTGGGAAAATACTTTTTATGTGCATGTAGATGCATCATCTACAACACATGGAGCGATTTTGGTGTAGCTAGGAGAAGGATATTTGGACCACCCTGTAGCACTTGCAAGTAGAAAAAAATGTCGGAATCATAGAAGAACTATAATACTACAAAAATAGAAGGCCTAGATATGGTCTATGCATTGCATAAGTTGAGACATTACTTACTATGAAAACACTTTAAGATGTTCACAGATCATTCAACCCTCAAATACCTAGTCAACAAGCTAGTGTTGGGGGGGAGGATTTGTATATGGTTGTTCTTATTTCAAGAATTTCATTTTGAAGTGATAGTCAAACCAGGGAAGCTGAATGCAGGACCTGATCATCTATCAAGGGTCACTAATGGAGAGGAACCTACCAACTTGGAAGAAAAATTCCCTGATGCACAATTATTTTCAATCAAAATAGTTAATGAATATTTTTCTGATATTATTGAATACTTGATTACAAGGATTGAACCATAAGAGTTTAACATTGGGCATAAGAAAAATCTAGTAGTCAGAGATGGATATTATCAATTGATTGCAGGACACTTATATAAAATGAGCACAGACAACATTTTGAGAAGATGTGTAGTAGAACATGGGAGACCTAGGATTTTTTCAGAAGTTCATGAGAGAATAGTTGGAGGACATAAGGTATTGCATGGAGGAGGACTATGTTGGCCAACAATTCATAGATATGCTAAGGAATATTTCTAGAGATGTGATGTCTTTCAGAGGGTCAGTAAACCTAATAGAAGGGTTTGTATTCCTCTAATACCACAAGTAAATTTGCAAGTATGTGACAAATGGGCCATAGACTTTGTGGGACCTATTATCACACAATTTGTTCTTTCCCAAAAGATAAAGGAAAGTGAACAATAAATTGGCGTAACAGGAGGTTGTCCTATCACTGTCACCTAACCAAGACACCTCTTTCTCCTTAGGGGTGGGACCCCAGGGGAGACGTCCCCAATGACATGGGGGTTTGAAAAGGATAAGGTAAGAGTATGAAGAAAGTCCCACCTCTTTCAGAGGTCACTTTGATCAAAGTCCCAAAGGTTTTAATCAGATGAAGCAAAGTAATATTTAAGTGTACCTGCCCAGAACAAGACAACAAGAAAAACACTATTTGCAAGTACCATGTGATGTTAGTGCTTCATATAACCATATAATTTGATAAAGAAAGCACAAGCTGATATAAAATCTGAAGAAACAAAAATATTTATAACAACTATGTATACATAGCAACAACTTCACAATTATTCCTCAATAAAGCTTCAATAATGACCAAAAATGATAACATAAACTTGGCAAAATGCTAGTATTTGTCAGAAGCAATGAAGGCACTGTAAAATCATCTTTAAAACTTGATTTTAAGATGATTTTGCTGCTGTTATAGAAGGCTGTAGCAATATTTTGCAACAACAACAAAGTAGTTTGTAGGTTAGTCTAATTTAAAGTTATAAATAGTTAGTATAGGTCTTAGAGTAGATGGTTTAAGAGTTGTTTCAATCAATCAATCACTTGCAAAGTATGAACTAGTGCATTTTAGGGTAAATGGAGTCAATATTGCAGTGACAACTTCCTAGAGGGAAAACAAAAATGATAATAGGTGAGCTAAAGTAAGAGAGAGGGTGGTTGAGGTGTTAGTAACCTAAGGCCTCAATCATTGAAAATCCTAGAAGGAAAATTTTCTAGGATGTAGGTAACCCTAGACCCTAGATATTCACCTTCTTCTTTAGTTCAAGCTTAACATAAGAGAATGAAATATTAATGAAGCAATAGTACTAGAGTGCTACTAAGGTAGGGCTCTAGTATATCCTTCAAGGAGGTGTCTTCTAGAAAAATCAAGTAGGTGAAGAGTTATTAAGAAAAGGACAATAACATGTACTTTTCTCCTAAGGTTTCACACTAGAAATTTCATAATCTCATAAATGAACAAGTAAATACAACATAACCATTCAAAATAAAGAAGGATTGCAGACTTCTACTTACTTCATCAAGAATAATCTAGCCAGAAACCCTAGTTGAAGACTTTCCACCATGAAAATGAAAAAATACACCAAGATAAGCTCCCTCCAAGAGTTGTTCACCACTTAGTTCAGCCAATAATCCTTAGAAGAGGATGAATTTCAGACCTCACACTTGTGTGAGTGAAAGATGATGAAAAATATAAGAGATTTTTCCCTTATGTATATAATACAAATGACCTTTAGTTACATTTTAGGTAAAAAAAGGCTGAGATGGCCCGTTTACATCAAAAATATAGTTTTACACAAAATTGACAATTAAAACCCTAATTTTATATTTTAGGATTGATGTCATTCCCATCCTAGGGTGTCGTTTGGCCCCTTATTGTAATATTAGGCCTCCAAAGTGAAACATTCGGGCTCAAAACCCCTAAGAAACTGCCACACATGCCATCCAAGCTGTCCTCATTCCTAAAACCCCATTTGAATGACGTCAAGGCTCATAATGATCATGTCAATAGCCTTCAAGGACCAATGTCATGGTGGGAGGGAAATGCCCCCCTGGGTCCAGGCATGCTAAAATGCCTCTGGTGCAACTTCCTCTCTTTTCTCTGGTGCAAGCCTCTGGTATCCCTTTGCCCCTGGCTGGGGTCTCAAGATCCATCTGGTGGGATTTGAGCCCCATGGAGATCCAAGATAATCATCTCCCCATATGTACATGTTCATCAGACATGGTCTTGCATAAAAAAGAAGTACACCCACCATGGGCTAATAAGTCACATGGATCATATTAATGTCAATCACATATAATATTCAAGTTACTCAAACATGTGCATCAAACCCACCTTTTCTAGAAAAATGCTCAAAAATGTTATGTTATTTAACAAGCCATGTTTGGAGAGGGTCTTGGGATGTCATATTAGAATAACTATCCTCAAGTGTGGGTTGTTTCTAGGTGAATACCAATCTAGGTCATGTAAATGCATGATATGGTGTAGGGGATGTTTGGACAAGGGGTGCAACGATAATAGGGAAATGCAGGTCTTACCTGTGGGTTCCCTTGTAGAGGGTGAGATGCACCCTTTGATGGATGAATTTTTTGCTATCCCATTCAATTCCCTTTTACTCTTTGTATTATTTATTTTTCTTTCAAGAGAATAGTTGGAGGTCACTTCCCTGGCGTGTTGACCAATGGTGACATCATTACCCACAAGAATTTCACGGAGATGAGAAGGATGTCTCATGATGAGGCCCTCTTTCTCTTGGCTATGCCACCAAGAGACACTACCATGGAATAGTGACTATATGAATAGTAGTTTCATACTTCTACATGCCCATGGACTTGATAGGATAGATCATGATGAGACCCCCTATCCACCAACTAGGTCTTGAGTTTCTATTTTATTTTATGGGTCCCCCCCTTTTCTTGATGAGAATCCTTTTATTGATTTCTCAGGAATCCATTAGAAAAGAATATCATGGTTTGATATTGGATTTTAACTTTTGTCAGCTATTTTTAACCTTTGGGACTTTATCCCCTTCTTCCCACAATGCAAGGTACAACCCTTACTAGCTTGGAAAACCTAATGCCCAAAACAATGTAGGGGATAAATGAGAGGGAAAATGATGAAAAGTTATAAGTATGGAAGGAATGGATGATGAAATTTCATACACCCACCCAATGTAAAATCATCCCTAAGGGAAATAACTTACTAGGGAACTTTGTCATCTTGCTTAGGTATGGACAAGTTAAAAGGCACAATTTCCAAGAAAAAATCACAAATAAAAAGAGAATTCAATGCACATATTCAAATGTTTTGAGAATCAGAGTGACACATACCATGATAACCAGACTCATTACCTCATGGAGCAAGACCCACTACTACTTCAGAACCATGATGATGGGATGGATGATGTTGTTTTTTATATATGGGAGGCGCTGATTGAAATATAAGCTCTCCAGGGCCAAGCTCCAGTCATTGTGTCTCTCTATACTCCATGTCTAGGACCTGTGGGCCTCGAGAAAATTATCCTTAGATATCCCTCGGATAGGGGATAATATCTTTCTCTAAATCAAGGACATGTGCTCATCGTAGAGTGCATGATAACCTCAACATATCTAGTATGATCTGTGACTTACTTGATCTCAACAAAAATAATCAATAATCTCTTGGGGTGGTGATATCACCCTTGGATCATATATGATAAAATGTAATAAAAGTAAGAAAGCATATATACAAATGGAAGTACAACTACTCTAGCATGAAATGCAAATGTTATATACAATTAATGCAAATTATTACCTACTTACTTGTACTTACCTGTGAAGTCAAGACATTACCCCTTGATGGGGTTTGAGGAGGTTTCCACTAACCGGCAATGGAATTCTTCTTCCTTCCAATGTGGATAGATAGTAGGCATCATTGACTAAATTCATTCTGAATATGAAAGGTCAAATCCAAAATTGTGAACTCCCTTTGACATTAGTAGGCTCTCCCTTCATTGTACCCCACATCCAGACTATATCCCCCTCTTGGTAATCCTTTGTCTTAAATTTGGTTGTTTATTGTATAGCTCTCCTATATTTTCTTGAGGGAGGAGGGTGGGATTTTCTTGTGAATACTTCCTGCTAGGATTGTGTTATCAATATGTCATCTTATCCTTTCTTTAATAGATTGATAGTACCAACTTATTTATCCTTGTATTTTTCTAGGAGTTGTTGATAATCTTCCTTCTTCATCCATTATATTTGATGAAAGTATTCCTCTGAAGTGAAAGACAAATCATTAGGGGAAAATACAGGAATAATTTCTTTGATTGGTTCATGTGTTTCGCTAGTTCCAATATCATCATAAATTTCCTACACATGGACCTTGGTCATTGGCACATTTTGGAGGAGTATTATTGTTCCATCATTTATAGGTACATTAATGTAACTTATATCCATCTCTAAGGTGTCTCCCAACATTGCAGTGAACTTCTTGGAAGATAGCATTCCCCATACATTTGGGACATCCACCACCACAGTATCCATGTGGATCACTCTCTCGGGGTATATTCCAAGGCATACTTAAACATTCTCAACTACCCCATGAGTGGGTATGTCTCTGGATTCAAATTCACACACATTCCTGTAAGTTCATGTGGCCTTTAGGCCTAATCTTTCCATGACTATTAAAGATGTCATGTTAACACCTTCCCCTGAATCAAGCATACAATTGTTATGGAATTTGTTATTAATCAACAAGGTCATGAAGAAAGGCGGATGCCCATTATACTGAACCCTAAAGTGATCTGCTTATAAAATTATAGGAGGGTCCATTGGCTCATCTGAAATTTTGTAAAAAAATTCTGACCTTTCTTTTATCGATGGGATTTTGATGGCTTCCCTTAATGGAATGGTCACGTGCATTTTTTCCAATGCACCTTAAAAATCAAATTTCAAATCTACTTTATCGATTTTAGGAGGATTTTTAGGAAGAAGTATGTTCATAGGTGGAGGCCTTGTTTGTGAAATTATAGGCCCATTAGAGAGAGATTGGTTCATTGTTCTTTTACTAGTGTATACTTGGAACTGTTGCTTCTTCAACTTTTCTCTCAACTCTTTATCAAGGTTAATTATTACCTCCATCCTAGCCTTCTTGTTTGCCTCCTTTATGCCTTATTGATGTTCTTCAAGTGTGACACTAAGGAAATATTGGGGACCTTCAATGCTATGATCAACAATGTTCACTTGGTTATGCTCACCATTGTTGAGAGGACACTCATGATCCCAATGCGAGTCTCTTGATCATTCTTTGGTCTAAAAAATTGATTCCCTTTCTGAAATTTCCCTTTGTAAGGAACCCTAGGAGCTTGTTGTTGAGATATTTTTAGATTGACAATCCTATTCATCATTATTTCTTGTCTTTTTACCATGCCATCTATAGTTATTTGTATCTTTTCCAAGATAGAGCTAATATTTGAGGTAGGTTCAACATTGTGGACTATCTTAGGTTTAACATCCATTCTGACTCTTTGGGAAGATAAAGGCTCAACTCTAGATGATGATAGGTTGTCTTCAATCCTTGTAGATACCTCTCGAGATTCTTGGATTATTTTAGGGGATTTATCTCTAAGGATATATCCTAGTTATCCTGTAAATTATTTGGTATAAAGAAAGATAAGGAAACTATTAGAAGGTTGATGGCTCATTGGGATCTTCTACATCAAATTTTAAAATTTATCATGGAATTCTCTAATGGTTTCATTCTCCTGTTTTGTGAGGTTCTTCATCCTTATTAAAAACATGTTGGGTTATTCCTTGACACTCCATCGTATGAGGAATATTTCCTCCAATCCATCCATGGTTTTAATCCTAGCATTGGGGATACCATTGTACCAACTTCTAGCACCATCATGGAGGGTAGAAGAGAACAATTTCATAGATATATGCTCAACATCATCACTGGTGGGATGAAGCTAAAGGAAGGCCTAAAAATTACTCATGTGATCCTCGGTACTAACTACATCATTACCAGTGAATTTAGGAAACCATTTCTCATACTTAGGGGGCATATTCCTAGGGTATCCTAGTATGCTTGTCATGTCTAATGTTTTGAATATCTTGGATGACCATTCATTTTGGATATTATCTTGGTTTGTATTAATAGTTTGAGTTTTTGCTATAGACATCATGTTTAAAGGAATATTTTGTTCAAATAATGATTTTACTACATGAGAGTTTTGGGGAGGTTTTCTTCTAAAGGACTTGAGAGGGTTTCTATACCTATTTGAGGTTTGTGGAGTCGCCAAATAATTATCTTGAAACTATCAAAGGGATGAGGGAATCACCCTAAGTGGATTTTCTAGGTAAGGTTTGTAAAGTAAAGGATTCTGGGGAAACTCTTACCAAAAAGTGTCATATTTGAGGAGAATTGACTCATTATTCCCCGACATTGGTGCCAAAATGTTATCTCACAATTTGTACATTCCCAAAATTCAAAGGCAAGTGAACAATAAATTGGCGTAACAAGAGGTTGTCCTATCACTATCACCTAAACAAGACACCTCTTTTTCCTTACGAGTGGTACCCCATGGGAGACATCCCCAGTGACCTGGGGGTTTGAGAATGATAAGTTAAGAGTATCAAGAAATTCCTTCCCCTCTCATAGTTGACTCTAATCAAAGTCCCATTGAGCGCTCAACACACCCTAAAAGATTATATGAAAATTTGTCTCTTTTGGTTACCACTTGTTTTCTTTTGTTTTGATTTCTAAATTGACTCCACTGTGGAGGAATCACTAATTTTGTTTTCATGTTTCTTCATCGATCAAATTGGATTTGTTTGAACCTGTCAATGTGAAACCTTTGTGTCTAAAAGGAACTTGTATTTTTAACTAAGAATCTGCATCTAAAATTGTGACCTGCATGCTTATATTCAGCGTCAGAAAAATTTGAAAAAGTAAAATGACCACATAGTAAGAATAATCACCAATCGCTGATGTATCATCAACATCGGTAAAAAATAGAGTAGATTTCCACTAGTTGTTCACAAAGAAGATTCAGAAGGGGTTGATTTCCCATCGACGTCAACGGAATACAATAGGGATAAACATTGACATGGGCCATGTTGAACCTCCGATAACCGATTACTGATGCATTTGTTTGGGTTTTGTTGAATTCTCAAATATTTGAATCATGGAAAATGTTTTCATTGACACATCGTCGATCATCGAGCCCCGATGCATTTTTGGCACCGAAATTTTTTGAGGGGGTGTAATCTGGGAACACTTATTTAAACTTATCGCTGAAAGTCGATCCTTGATACCTTTTCGTCATTGGGAGGGTAGGACATGCTTTTAAAAAACTTAGCTAATGAAAGTCCCCAATTTCAAATAACACAATTAAAAGAAGATGCCAATATCAAATTCCACGTGTATTTGTTGCATAGACATTTCGTACAACCTAGTTTCATCCCAAGTCATCTTAGGTTTCCCTGTGTCCTACTCACACTTCCAAGTCATTATTTCCACATCATCCCTATATGATAAGATGGATTGGTGTCAGATTTTTGTCTAGGAGATATCAATGAACATTGCTTAAAGAAAAGTGTTGACTCCCGATCCACCCGATAAATTAGGAGTTATGGGACATTTTCAGCACAAAATAAGATCAAATTCTTCCATTTAATAGGCCAATTAATTTTCTGTCTACATATGTTGCTACCCTATGCACCGATCAAACAAAGAGAATTTTAAATCGCCAATGAACAATGTTATATCCTGCACTTGTTCCAACCTACGACTACATTTAAATCTCAAGCATAACATAGATCTGGTGACAGATTTTGCAAAACTGCACCTACACCCCAAATTGAATAACTGATGTGATAAGGTAAGTATTATCTCTGTTTAAATCACTAAGACAACTCAGAACACCTCCATTCTATGAACAAATTTCTCATTTCCAAAGAACTCAAAGAAGTGAAGAAAGCATTTCAAGAGTTGTGTTTGATTCTCATACTTTCAACACACCATGTTAAGCTAGCCTGAAGAAGAGGTATGTGCTAATTTTATCATATCAACGGTCGTATTTTTTATGTATCAACATCCTCTCTGCAACACAGTGTCTAACGTTGTTCTATATGCAGGGAAAATGCCTCCAAGGAAGCCAACGTCCATATGCTTGTCGAGGGCATCAAAATTAAGGGAAGAAAAGATTAGTGAAGGATCTTCTCCCGGCACGATGAGGTAGTTGGATTTTTCTCCCATAGCGGAGTCGGTCATTAAGACATTGAATAAGAGGGAATTCGCTCAATCTCCTTCTTTTGGCAATACACAAGCAACCAATGGATAAAAAATAATTCTCCCATAGTGGGGACATTTGTTCAACGGAATCAAGTAGGAAGATTACTCGAAGTTTATCCCAAAAAATGACCTAGATGTAAGGGTTCTCGACATATAGGTTTTTCTGAATATCCGATGGTCATGCATGCATATGGTTTCCTACCAAAATCCTTTATTGCCTTGCATCAAGACTAAAATTTGGATAATCGATCACAATGATGCGCAAAAGTGCCTAATCAATGATGAGAATGGTAGATGTGTCGGATTTGGTCTCTCGATATAGGTCAATAAGTATTACAAGATAAGGGACCTGGAGGATCGATTGAACATAAATTTCATGGTAATGTTCTGTGAATTCCATGACACCATCTGATTAATGGCCTCCTACTGGAAGGAGGAAAATAAATTCACAAACCATAGAAACAAATGGTACAAGAAAATGAATCTAAGGGAGCCATATATCTACTTAATGGCTCTAATTTGTCGTTTATATGGGGAAAAATATTGTTCCAAGTTCTCAGAGGCATGGATGCCCCTGGCATACACTGTGGCTATTTATGGGAGTAGCTTCAACTAGGAAGAAATTGTGTCTAAGAAATTGGGTACCAGTATATTGCAAGCTCAGACACCAAATGAAGGAGAGGCACTTGATTTTCACATAACTTCTTATTTGCTAGATGTGATATGTGCAAGGAATATTCGTTGGCATGAATCTGAGTTGGCACATCACAGAGCTGCTTGTACATGTCTACCTTAACATCATGTGGGAAAAAAAGTACAAGAAGTCTTATGCCGTCATTTGCGATGAATTGATTGCTCATATTTATTTCATTATATTAAAAAAGGAATGCCCAAGGTTGTCTTTAGCAGCTAAGAAAATGATTTCGAAATTAGGCCACTAGTACCTAGTTGAAACCACAACCTATATCAGGGTGTTCGGGGCCATGGAAGCACCACATTTTCTCCTCGCTCATGTCCTAGACTGTCTCGTCATAGGATAAATCTATTACTAGACTATCCTACAGGGATATAAATCCACTTTGGTTAAGGACAAGAAATGAACATCCATACCCTATGGTTTCCATTTAGCGTTCTGTATAGTGAAGTACATTGCTCAACATCAACAAGAGGGTTTGAGTCAGTTGGAATACAGGTTCTCGACTGGTCGATTTCACAAGCATGACCCTAAAGGCCTATTTCTCCAACATGCTTCACAAATCTATCCCATTGGCCATATGCACATGACAATTTTTAATATGAGATATTTACAGAATGTGCTCAGGACTGGGAGGAGTTAATACAAAGAAAAGCTAACCCAAACATGACTAGATTCAAAGCTATGAGTATGGATGAGAAATTCAAAATGATAGAATAGATGGATCAAGAAGCTCTCAGGGTTAAAGAATAAAATAGAGCAGCAAGAGCAACAAAGGCACAAAGGAGGGTGTTGTTGTTACTAGAAGGATCACAAAGAATCATCGACTAGCCAGAGAATGATCCTCAACTAGTATAAATGATGAGGATCACCTCGACCGACCCAATCAAAATTAGACATGAGATGAATTGTTGGACCCCCCCAAAGTTCCATCACCATAGGCCAGATCATCAATGACCATTCCAACCTAGTATGAGATCCCAAGAACACTAGGAGAAATGGGTGTGCATAATCCCCTGTTTGATCTAATAACCATTTATGATGATGAAGAGAGTTTGAAGGTATCCCTTTTAGTTCTGATACCAATTATAGAGGAGAAACAACATGAGGGAATATATGCTCCAAGTCCCGATGCATCAGTTCCAAACCCTTTGTAGAGAGACTCTATCAAATGGAAAAAAATAAGAATTCCAAATGACCCCGAAAGACAGCTCCAGGGATGAGCTAGGTTCAAATGGAAAAAAATGAGAATTGCAACAACCAGAGATTGGCACCTCAACAAATGATCACCAAGTAAGTATTGATCCTATCACTGGCTCTTCAATTTTGGTCGATACCTCACAAGCCGATGAACACTAGACAAAGGTCGAGCCATTGGAACATATGGAAGAAGTATAAGAACCAGTCTTAGAGAAAATATATACAACATGAATCTTTGGAAACACTCTGACTTGGAGAGAACAACAAATCCTTGAGCCCGTTGATGAGGTCATTGATCTACAAGCAATCACTTATGACAGGAAGAGTAAATATATCATAAGGAGGACCACAAAGAAAAGAAGACTCATGATGGATAGCTCGATTCTCATCACCACAGAGGAGAAGTTTCTAAGCAAAAAACACGTGAAGGCATCTAAGATCATCAACCGACGGATGGATATCATGGATTCCACGTTGGATCGAGAAAAGGGAGATGAAAAGGAATTGGTCAATGCACTAAAGGAGCTATATCATATGCACCACTTGGAAAAATATTACCAAGACCAAACGCAGGCCACCATTTTTCTGAAGAATGAGTTCCAAGATGCATATGCAAAGTTCACAAGAGAAAGACATATTTTCACTACATGTATAGTCGATTATCAAGAATATACCCTTATGGCATAGGAAACTTGTAAATACGTGGAGATATGGTATGAAAAGGAATACCAAGTTGTATAACAAATTGATTACATCAACACAGTGCATAAGGGCCGAGACGCAAAGGAGCATGGCATTCGAGTGTTGAGGGATATCAACATCTCCTGGATCAGGAAAGAAACCAAATATTAGGTAAGTATGGCTGAGGAACCTCAGTGAGAGATACATAAGAAGTAGGACGAGTGTGAAAAAGGATGGGAAAAGATAAATTGGGAGATGAAAGAAATTGGAGTCCTAGAGTTCAGCTCACCCGAAGACTTTGTTGACTTGCATGACATAGTCAAACGAAATGAGGAACAAGACTCATCATGGGGAGTGGAGTTTGCACAGGTGAAAGCATGACATCGGGCCAAATACATAAATTTATGGAACATCCAATCAAGGCTCGTGTAGTTTTGTAGCATTTGAGTGCCAAATTCATAAAATACAGAGAATGGGCAGTGGAAGTGAAGGAAACCATTTCAGACCCGATGGACCAACACATATTCCTCTATGCTAAAACATACGAGGATATCTTCATCAAGTGGTCATAATAAGAGAATATTCATCCACTCTATTAGAACCATGAGATGATTTCCAGATAACAAAGAGATCAAACGCCACGTGGAAATATTTTTTTTTACTTAACAAAAAATTGTAGCTACTATTTTTAGTTATTGATTCTTTATAAATAAAGGGATTGACCTTTTGGGAAGGGTCAATGGTTTTGGGAAAGGACCCTATTTTCGATAATTGTAAATAACTATTTCTGAGAAACCCTAATTGAGAGGTTATGTTTAGAACTAGAGATAAAATTTTGTCTTTTTTCAAGGCATAATGTGATTGGATTGAGGAGGAACTACTTCCAACTTTTATTTTAGTAATTGATGTTCTAATGAGTAAAAGTTTCTAAATCTATTGATAAGCTATTTGTTTCAATATTTTAGCATTTCTTTTGTTCTTAATGATGAAAAGAAAATAGTTGTGTTAATGTGTGATTGATATAAGAGTTAAGGAAACTATTTTTCTTGCACTCATCTTATTGCATGGATATTTTCTTTCAATAATTGTATCTCAGTCATTGTTGAAATACCATCAAATTAATGTATTATTGCTAGACTTGTAATAGGTGAGAATATTGTTGTTTTCATGCTAGACGATGAAGGTTATCCCAGGATCATCCTTCTTCAGTAGTTAATAATTCCTTCTATCAGTTGGTTTATACCAACACACCTCATTTTATCAGACTCGTCTAATAAAATGAAAAGGCAAAAGAGAACATTTAATATGAAGGATGAACTTTCAAAAAAAGATATCCTGTCAATCAATAAGTAAATCCCATTGATAAATTAGCTAGATCAAAATATCTGGAGAACCATTCCACCCATCAAACACTGCAGAGTCTAATTGGGCATATAAGGAGGGTTTGGTTACTAATGTTGAGTTAAAGGGATCTTAGACCCCTCAACATAATTAGGGTGGGCCTGAATGAATGGCTAATGATATTTATGATAATATATTTCGCATAGCCTACAGATTCAAAACAACCCACATGAATGGCTAGTCATTCTCAAGAAAACCCACATATAGAGAGTACTCCTGAAAAGAGTAACTCACCCAAACATGACGAAGTAGAACACCTATTCCCTAAAATAAATTATTCTCTTCCCAACAAGTATTTGAACCAATTAAGAGGAATCACAATAGCGTACGCTCGACAAATTAGATCATTACCCTTATCCCCGTTACTTCCTTGTAGAAAACAAGTAAGAAGACTAGTGGTCAACACCCCTGACAAGGTTTTTATTCATAAAGTAGAAGACCTGATAGATTTTTCTGTCACTGAGATTTAAAAACCCCTTAATCTGATCCCCGAGACACTAGCTGGTAACTACTCTAAGCCTAATGATTTGGAATCTAAAAAGGAATGGTTTAACTCGGATCGCTCAGTTTCAAAATTAGACGACATGGAGGATAATAATGATAATAATGAAGAAAGGGGAAATCCACCTCCAAATAATAAACTTTGGTTGGCCAGATATGCTCTAGCAATCCTAGGACGGGTACATAACCTCCCTTGACATCCAAAAAAAATAATTCCGAAATTCGATCCTAAAACATCTAGATTTCCTGAAGACCATATTAAAAATCTCATCCTAGCTATAAGACTAATGAATGTACAACATGAGGATGTAGTATGTAGGATTTTTCCCTATACCTTTGAGAATTCATCCTTGACTTGGAATTTTAACTTTCCTCTGGGGTCCATAACTAGTTGGATGAAGTTTCAAAAGGATTTCTTAGACAATTTTGCAGAAGAAACCAGCACAGGAGATTTAATGGATGAATTGTTTGCCGCCATAATAAGTTCAAAAGGGAAGGCTAAAGACTTAAATCAACGATTTACCACTATCTTGAACAAATTTCAACCCAAATCTAAACCTACAGAAGAGTTGAAAATTGAGGTATATGCTAATTCTCTCCTTGCTTCTATTTCCATGTTTGTGAAAAGGGTTGCCAAACATACCCTAGCTGAAAATTTCGAGGAAGCCAAAAAAAATGAATTCCAAATGAAGGGATGAAAAGAGGGATAGGTGTTATAACCCTAAATTGCACCATACATGCATACCTAGCATCAGGCCATCTTACTTACTATTTTTTCCAAGCCAACACTGAACAACTCTTCTTAAAACACTATTTTTGAAGATGTACGTTCCCTACACAACTACTACCCACATATGTACTCTATCTACCCCACTAATGACCACATACATATTCTAGCTACACTATTACAACCTTCTTATGCCCACAAAATTTGCAAAAAATAAAATTTGCAAGAGATTCGTTGAGATTACGGGCTATTGGGTAGTTTCCCAACTAATCCACCACCTATAGCCTATCACCCAACTGAATAACCATCCTTTTTTCATATAAAAGGAGGTGTTGGGGTCTCATTCCAAGAAAAACATAGCTATAGTGAAACTCTTCCCATTTCACTTTCCCCCTTTGCCCCAAGAATTTGCAGCCACATTGTGAGTTTTGAGCCAGAATTCCCTATTCTTTCCTTTTTCCTCATTCATAAGCCTATGCCCATTATCTAGAGAGAAGT
>ML781740.1:0-15905 GCA_009831015.1 Picea engelmannii
ACATTGCTCATAATAAAAAGGTCAGATCTTTGCTTGTGCTTCTACATCTTGAATATATTGTGATCTCCATGTGTTGATGAATCTTGTATGCACTTAATAACTCAGTAAATTAGTAGTAGTTAGTGATTCCAAGGAAGAATTTGGCTTGTGATCATTACAGGGTATGAAGCGTCATTAACTCTTTCTTTGTCTATTATGATGCAGTCCAATGGTCTGGTGTTGAGCTATTAATGTTTTCTGACCCATTCGGAGCGACAGTCAAATTGATATATTGGTCCCGATGACTATATTGCCTCGCCATGGCGAAGTGCCATGTGTCGTTGTTCTGATATCTCGACGAAGCTCCCATTCTGCAAATTTTTTGTTTGCAAAGTTCCCTCCGGAAGCTTCTGTAACTTTCCAAACTTAGCTCTCTTATTACTTAGCTTTCTAGCCTTCCTCGTAGTGAGCTTCGTCTCGGTAGTCCTTTTTCCATTCTGATTCTTATCGTCTTTGGACATAGTCACTTCGCGTTGTTGATATTCTTTCCTAGGATTCAGTATTAACACCTCTTCTTTATCTGAGATAGGTACTTCAGTCTTCTGTGGGTCTTCTAATGTTCTTGTAGCTTTGACATCTAGGTTTCTAGTGTTAAATAGCTTCAACCTATTCTCTTGTTCTTCAATCAAGTATGCGATCCTTCTAGTCATGAAATATTTTAACTCTTGTCTCTTCTGCTCCAAAACTTATTCTTCTTCTTTTCATCTAGCTTGATCTCTTTCAATCCAAGGTTTCCCTAGTAACATGGTAAACGGGGCACGGTCCTCAATAAATTGAATAATCTCAAAATTTTCTTCTGTCAAAGTTCCATTGGCATTCATAGATATCTGAGTGAGATTTCCACATGGGTTTACCAGTTTTCCTCTGAATAACCCGATTCCTCCTAATGAAGGAATCATAGCAGGCCTTCCTATAGCTTTCCCAGTTCTCTCTGTCATGATATTCACTTGCGTTTCCTAATCTAGAACATAGTCAATGCCGAAGTCTCCTATTCTTGCTTCAAGGTATTCCTTGTCTTTAAAGATGTATGATAATCTAACATGTCGGTGGTCATTTAAGGTTTTTTTCATCTGTAGCAATACCTTCTTTGATTCTTTTTGGGGTTCTTCTATAGCCTTAGTTTCTGAATCTTCCTTAGGGTTTTCTTATCTTATGTTCATACTTTCAAGCTTAGCAATCATTCTAGGGCAATCCAATACTTCATGGTTCATATCTTTACAACAAAGACAACCAGGTCTTATCCCAAGGCATGCCTTAGCAAGATGTCTCATTTTTTTGCAGCTGTGACAGAGGGTTAATCCTCTCTTTCTTTTAAATGATCCCCAACTTCTCCTGTACTACGCACTAGGATCATAGGAGCTAACCTGCAATAAATTATTTTTAGGATCCTGCATCCATTTGTTAGTCCAAACATTCTTTCTATGCATAGGTATAACATATCTTTCACTATTCTTATCAGATCTACTCATATCAAATCTTCTTTCATCTATTAATACCCTAGTTTTCAACCTAGGACAGACTCTATTAAACATACCTAGATCCCTACTCTAGAAACAAAAAATTCCACTTGTTTTACTTCTACAAAGCACAAAGCTACCAGATCTAAAAGTTTTAACTATTCTTACTTTATCAAAGCTTACAAATCTTACCCCTTTTTAATCGAGAATTCTCATTTTTACCTTTCTTAGGGCGTAAAGCTTCTGGATCTTGCCTCTTTTCTACAGATCAGACTTATTTTTCTTAGCACAGATCTTTTCAAACTAAGTAGAACATTGCACACCAGAGAAACAGAGGTACGCTCAGAGATTTCTCAGTTTTAGATCGAATCTTTGCACAAATCTTCTTCTTCCTTAGTTCCCAACAATCAGAGTTTCAGGTCTTGACAACAGAACCATTTCTTGACATAGGGGCAGACCCAGGGTTCAATGCTACAACAACGCATCAACAAATCCCTAACTACAGACCCTTTTGGCAACACCTGTGAAGCAGATGAAGTCTCACTCGAGGTAGAGGTAGGGGTGGTTGCAAGGCTTAGGTGTCTAAAACCTTAGCTGGGACACAAATCTATGATTATAATACTTAATAAAACACTTAGCACCGTCAGTTCCTCAATATACAATCAATAATCACTTCGCCGATAAAATATGGCTTCACAACATTCACACTGATATAACGTACTTAAGCACTTAGCATCAATATATAGGTCAGATCTCGCAGATCAAGAAATCAACACCTTCATATAGATCATATCTAACATTATTATACATCATTAGCACTAAGCATAAGCACATCTATCTAATCATCTCTAAGCACTTAGCAAAAGAAGATATAAACACATCCAGACAAGAACAGTGTTTACGTGGTTCACCCCCACCCTAGGGCTACATCCACCAACTCTTCTTCTTTATTATCTTCAGTCAATCGGTTACAAGCACAAAGCGATCAAAACCCTTACTCCGCACAGGACAAAAGATCTTCGCAACTCGCTAGATCCTTCTTCCTTGCATTACAACACTCATCCTTCCACAATCTGTTACAAATACCTACACTTAGCTCTGCAAGTATCTTATAGTGATGCACAAAGCACTTACAGACTGTACTTGCACTTAGCATACATTCAGATGACATAGATGCACTATTCAACTACTCCTTACATTGCCTAACCTTCTATTTATACATACAAAATAGGCCTAAACATGGGTAAACCCATGGGCCAACATCCCATTCCCGTTACATATTCCCAAAAACCCAAAAATGATCCAAAAGTGGGCCGAGATCTTGGGATCTCCACTTTGTCTTGCGCTTCTCCTTCAACAAGCTATCTAAGTCCCAAAATAGGTCAATATAACCAAAAATCTCCCAAAACTTGGTCAAGGGCCAACACTGATGTTGTATTAGGTTATGTTAGTAGAATACCCTTCTTGTTAAGTGGGATTGTTGAAATATTGTAAGAGCGAAGAATATTTTAATTATAATTGAGTTATTTTCTTATAGATCAAATCCGCTTTTGTGAATTGATCATGTCGGGCTTTGTATAAGACCAAATACCCTTTTGTGGATTGGTCAAAGCATGGTTATATGGTGTTGATTATAAAGTTGTCCCCTGGGTTAATTAAAGTGGTTTTAACCACTAGTTGGAGAAGTCAGCCCTGCTTGATGAAAGGACATAACCCTAGTGCCTGGCAGCTAGTATAAATAAGAGTGGAAGACACCTCATTCACTAACTCACTCAAGTCACTCATTTAGTGCACAAGTTTTGAAGGAAGCTTCAATTAGAAGAAGGAGAAGGGAGAGGCACATACTTAGTGTTGGATATTCTTGGTGGTTTGGTCTTTTCTCTTGGCATTATATGGATAATCTATATTAAGGAAGTTTTTGCTGGGTTTTCTCCCCCATTAGGGTTTCCCAGGATAAATTGTTGTCTACCTTGTGATTGTCTTTCTCTTAGTAATCCTATTTGTGCTATTATCTTTAAATTGAATTAAAACTTAACATGGTTTCAGAGCTAAACTGAAGAGAGCACCTTTCATTGGGTAACCAAAAACGTCACTGTTGCCATACAAGAAAATTAGGATTTTTTGTTGGAATAGAATTTTTGACTAAAAACCATCTAGTGAAGTGTGCCCTAGCCTAGAGAACTGACTGGTAGCTTGAGCACACCTTTTAAATGGCTAGAACCTCTGAAAAATCAAACCCTAGTTTTCACTGGTACCAGAAAAACCAGAAAACTAGAAAAGGAGAACTAATACCAGAAGTACCAGTCCAGATTTTCGCAGGTCAATTTTCAAGGGGTAAAAATTGAAAATTTTTAAATCTGACAGAGCCAACCTACTCGCCTCAGCCCAACCCATTTCCCAGTAAGTTCATAATCACTTTCTGAGAACTTTCAATTTTTGGTCATTTTCTCGGCTCTAGGTCAAGATGTCTGCAAACACTAAGCTTGTTGACAAGTTAGAAGGTGTGGAAAAATTTTGTGCCTGGAAGTACAAAATTGGAGTCATTCTTGAAGAGAATGACCTAGCAAAATTCATAAAAGAAAATGTACCATAACCCGAAGAAGAAGCAGCCAAAGCAAAGTACAAGAAGGATATGGTTAGGACCAAAAGGATCATTGCAAATTCCATTAAAGATCACTTGATCCCTCAAGTGTCCTCTAAGAATACTCCAAAATAAATGTTTGATGCCCTAACCAGAATGCATGAAGGAAAGAACATAAACCAGAAGATGAATCTGAGAACCCAACTCAAAAGTAAAAGGATGCATAAAGGAGAAACAATCCATGACTATTTCTCTAGGGTTTTTCAATTTAAGGAACAATTAGACGCAATTGGAGACAACCTAGATGAATATGAACTTATAGTGACAACTTTTAATGGTCTCACAAGACCTTGGGATGCATTCATATAAACTATATGTGCAAGAAAAGCAAAACTCCATTTTGATAGCTTATGGGAAGAATGTGTTCAAGAAGAAGCAAGAGTAGCCAACCGAGAAGCCATACTATTAAGGGATGAAGATCAAGCCTTAGTTTCTCATACTAAATGAGGAAAGAAGAGGTATCACTCCAAAAGGAGACCCATCTTCATAAGGAATATCACTCTCAAAAGATATTCACACACTCCCATAAAGAATCTCATCCTCCAAGGAGATTCCAGAAATATCAGATGGGACAAAGAAGAGAAATTTTTTTATCCTCTTATCAATGTTATCATTGTGATAAGTTGGGACACATTTCTAAGAGTTGTCCTGCCAGAAGGGAAGAATACAAGAAGAGAAACAACAAAAGACATCATGCCCATGCAGTTGAAGATGATGAGCCACCTACAAAGATGACCAAATAAAAGATTGAAGACTATGTTTTATTCTCTACCCTCTCAAGATCTGTGACACTTGGAGATGATAATTGGCTCATAAACAATGGTGCTTCTAAGCACATGACAGGTCAGAGAGACATTCTCTCTAGCCTTACAGAAAAAGAATTTCCCCAGAAAGTCTCACTCTGAGATGACTATCGATACCCTATGAAAGGAATAGGAGAATCCACTTACCAACTAGATTTAGGAACTCCGATGAATATGAAGGACATGCTTGTTGATGTTTACAACTACGTGAGAGATCCTCTAGGGCACAGACTGAGTGGGTCGGCCTGAGAGAGAGCTTTTGAATTGGGTGTGCCCATGATATGGGTGTGTTGTTCCTCTTTGAGATGGAGATGGAACATTGTGTGCCCCTGTGTGGGGTAAGGAAGGCCATGAGTTGGGTGTGTCATTCCTCTGAGATAGAGATAGAACGCTGTGTGCCCCTGTGGAGGGAAGATGCCCATGAGCTAGGTGTGTTGTTCTCTCTGAGACGAAGATCAAACAATGTGTAACCCTGTGGGGGGTGAAGGAGCCCATGTGATGGGTTTATTGTTCTCCTTTGTGAAAAAAGTTGAGATGATGTGATATTCCAGATGATTCTCCAGTGAGATCAGTGAAATAGAGATCTGTTGAGTAGGATTTCCTTGTGACTGAGCACATGTGGATGTGATCTTAGTGGCTGAGCACTAGTGAGTGTGTGTCCAAATGATTCTCCTGTGAGACTCAGTGAGATATATATCTGTTGAGTTGGATGTCCCTGTGGCTGAGCACAGGTGGACGTGTCCCTAGTGGATGAACACTAGTGGGTGTGTGAGATCCCTTGCTATATTGTATAAGAGTTAGATTTACCTGTAACCCTAATTTTGATGTAAAGGGTACAGGTATGCCCCACCATAAAGTGAAATATAATTAATGTAAAAGACAATTAATATGGTAATTATTAATTATATTCTGAGTTATTGAGGTCGGCCCTGTTGTGCCAATAGACACCACTTTTGATCAGTGTAATATAAATAAAGGTGATTTCCCCATTGAGGAGACATAACACAAGTGTGATTTCTCCATTGAGGAAACATAACACAAGTGTGATTTTGGAAATTTCAGCAAGTACAAGTTCTAGGGCTGAAGTGCACACCTCTCTTGGGCGCTAGCCTTCTAGATTTTGTGAGCACCCTTTTGTGTGCTAGGTTTATGGTGTGGGAAGTATTTCTCTTAAAGAATATAGCAAAGGATTGCCTGGATTTTCATCGCTTGCTAAGAAGGGTTTCCTAGGATACGTCTTGTGTACTTGTGCATTGTATTTCTTCTTGTGATCTTGGTTACTACAACAAATTGTTTATGGTGTAACTACAACTATCTATGGTTCAAGTAAAATGCAAAAAATGGAACAAACTTCATGCTTGAGCCTAGATTAATAAAAAATCAACATGGTATCAAAGCTTAGGTCCTGAAGAACCCATTGCACTATTGAGTTTTGAGCTATTATTAGGTTTCTTTTCAATTTACTAGATAACAATAACATAGGTAGGATCACTAAGAGAAACACAATCACAATACACACAACATTTATCCTGGGAAACCCTCATGGGGGAGAAAACCCAACAAAAATTCCTTAATATAGATAACCAATACAAAGCCAAGACAATAAACCAAAACACTAGAGAATATCCAACACTGAGCAATGTGCCTCTCTCTTCCTTCTTCTCCCAACTGCAGCTACCAAACTTGTGCACTTGATGAGCGAATGAGTGAGTAAGATAATGTGGTGTTGGCTTCCTTTATTTATACAAGTTGAAATGTGTCTCTTCACTGAGTAGGGTCGACTTGTCTTCTTAGTGGTTAAAACCACTTTAGTTAGGACCAGAGGCTGACTTCTTAATTTGCATAATACAATTAGGGTTTGACCAATCTGCAAAAGGGGATTTGATCAATTACAATGCCTGACATGATCAATCCACAAAAGGGGATATATATAATGAATAATGACTCAATAATAAATAGAATACTCTTTGCAATTACAATATTTCACCTTAGAAGTTAGCCTTGCCAGTGAAAAGACACCTCATTTCAACACCTGCCAGATTGTATAAATAAGAGAGGCCAATGCCTCATTTGTTCACTCACTCACTTGTTCATCAGAGCGCAAGTTTGGAGCTGCAGTTGGAGAAGAAGGAAGAGAGAGAGATATGCATACTTGGGAGAGGACTTTCTATATTGTTTGGTTTATTCTCTTGGCATTGTATTGGCTATCTATATTAAGGAAGTTTTTCCTGGGTTTTCTCTCCCATGAGGGTTTCCCAGGATAAATGATGTGTCTCTTGTGATTGTGTATTTCTTAGTAATCCTATCTATGCTATCTATGCTATGGTTATCTAGTGAATTGAAAAGAAACCTAATAATAGCTTAAACTCTAACATGGTATCATAGCTAAGATGAAGAGCATCTTTCACAAGATGAAGAAAAACGTCACTGTTGTTGTACATGAAAATTAGGGCTTTTTATTGAAGAAACATTTCAGCCCCAAAACCATCTAGAAAAGTGTGCCCTACCTTAAGGAACACTTTGGCATCTTCAGCGCACCTTTTCAGTTGCTAGATCTCCCGAAAAATGAAACCCTAGTTTTCACCAGTACCAGAAGTACCAGAAAACCAGAAGTACCAGGAAACCAGAAATACCAAAAAACCAGAGGTACCAGAAAACCAAAAGCACCAGTCCAAAAATTCGCTAGTCAAGTTTGAAGGGGTAAAATTTGGATTTTCTGAAATCTAACCACACCAGACTACTCGCCTCAGCCAAGCGCACCTCCTTTTAAGTTCATAATTCAATTTTGAGCATTTTCATTTTTTTGTCATTTTCTTAGCTCTAGGTAAAAGATGTCTAGAAACACTAAGCTTGTTGACAATCTAGAAGGTGTGGAAAAAATCCGTGCTTGGAAGTATAGGATCAAAATCATTCTTAAAGAGAATGACCTAGCAAGATTCGTTAAATAATATGTACTAGAGCCCACCGATGCTGCAGATAAAGTAAAACACCAAAATGACACAATTAGGGCCAAAAGAATCATTGCGGATTCTATCAAAGATCACTTGATTCCTCAAGTGTCTTCAAAGAAGACTCTAAAATAAATGTTTGATTCCCTAACTAGGTTATATGAAGGAAAGAACATAAATCAGAAGATGAATCTAAGAACTCAACTCAAGAATACAAGGATGCAAAAAGGAGAATCGATCTAGGAATATTTCTCCAGAATATCAGAATTCAAAGAACAACTAGAAGCAATTGGAGATACTATAGACAAAGACGAACTCATAATGACGACCCTTAATGGTTTCACAGGACCATGGGATGCATTCGTCCAAACTATTTGTGCAAGAAATGAGAAACTACAATTTGATAGTCTTTGGTAAGAATGTATTCAAGAAGAATAAAGGGTAGCTAACTGAAAAACTTTGCTATACCTCATTGATAGTGGTGCTTCCAAGCACATGATAGGTCAAAGATACTTTCTCTCTCTCCTTTCAGAAATTGAGTTTTCTCAGAAAGTTACACTTGGATATGATTATCAATACCCCATCAAGGGAGTAGGAGAATCAAATTACAAGCTTAATTCAGGGACTCCAATGAAGATGAAGGACATACTATACGTACCAGGTTTGACAAAGAACTTAGTCTCCATATCAGATTTAGAAAAGAAAGGCTTCAGAGTTGCCTTTATAGATGGAGAATTTCTTATGTGGGCCAAAGGAAAAACCATGGAAGAAGCAATCGTTATTGGAAAAGAAGAAGGTGGCTTGTATAAGCTAAAGGGTCACTCAGAAGTAGACATGACCCAATCCATTGAGAATCCATGTGAAATTTGGCATAGAATATTAGCCCACATCAACTACAAGGCATTACCATGTGTAAGCAAGGTAGTCATAGGTCTACTAGAGATCAAGGTTGACTATGGAGGTGTGTGCAATGGATGTGCACAAGGGAAGAACATCAAGAACCTTTTTCCGAAGAGAGACAATAAAGCAGAAGGAGTCCTTGAACTCATTCACTCAGATGTGTGTGGCCCAATTCCATCATCCTCCATAAGTGGGTATGTATACTATGTATACTATGTATCTTTTATTGATGACTATTCTCGTAAAACCTGGGTTTACTTTTTGAAATCAAAAGATGAAGTGTTTAGTAAATTCAAGGAATTCAAAGCCTTGATAGAGAATCTTTCTGAAAGAAAGATCAAGATACTCAGGTTAGATAATGGAGGAGAATACACCTCAAAAGAGTTTGTAAACTTTTGCAAAGATGTCAGGATCAAGAGGGAGCTCACCACTCCCTACAATCCTCAACAAAATGGTGTAGCAGAAAGGAAGAACAAAACTATAATGGAAGCAGTGAAGACCATGATCCATGATCAAGATCATCCAATGTGCTTATGGGTAGAAGCAACAAAAAAGACAGTATATGTACAAAATAAATTGTCCCATAATGCACTTGGGTTCAAGACCCTAGAAGAGATGTTCTACAGAAAGAAGCCAGAAGTAATCCATCTCAAAATATTTGGTTGCCCAGTATTTGTACATATTCCAAAAGAGAAGAGACCCAAGCTGGACCCTTTAGGAAAGAAGGGAATATTTGTTGGATACTGTGAGGTCTCCAAGGCCTTCAAAGTTTATATACCAGGTTACCATCATATTGAGATCAATAGGGATGTAACCTTTGATGAAGATGCAACACTCAAGAAATCAAGAAGATGCCAGCTTGAAGAAGTATATGAAGAGGAACCTGTAGCTCCCAAAGTTGCAGAACCAATGAGGGAAGTCATAGCTTCCCCTGATGGGGAGATTCTAGAAGATCATGACATACTATAATATCAAGAACCTCCCTAGATGACGATCTCCCACAAGAGAAAGCCAGCCTGAGAAAGAGAACTTATTCAAGATGGAGAGAAGTACGGTATCCACGAAGGAACCATGAGACAAGTGAAGAAATCAAATCCATTCTCTAGTTATATGGATTTGATGTGTGATGTCTTAGAGAAGGAGCCTACTTGCTTTGAAGAAGCCATTCATAAGAAAGAATGGGAAGATGCCATGATAGAATAATACCAATCCATTATAAAGAATGATGTATGGGAAATAGTTCCCACAACAAAGAGCAAGGATGTGGTATCTTCCAAATGGCTCTTCAAAATAAAACATGTTGCTGATGGAAGTATTGAGAAATATAAAGCAAGGTTCTTTGCTCGTGGATTTTCCCAAAAGGAAGGCATTGACTATGAAGAAACATTTTCTCTTATAGCCAGATACACTTCGATCAGAACCATCATAGCCCTTGCAGCTAAGATGAAGTGGAAGTTACACCAGATGGATGTGAAAACTGCTTTCTTGAATGGTGTCATTGAAGAAGAAGTGTATATAGAACAACCTCAAGGATTTGAAGTTGAAGACAGGAAGACTCATGTGTGCAAATTGAAGAAGGCTCTGTATAGATTGAAGAGAGCTCCTAGAGCTTGGTATGGAAGGATTGATAGTTTTCTGATGAGCTTGGGCTTTACCAAGAGTAAAGTAGATTCTAACCTTTACTTCAAGGTTATGAATGATGATCATGTTATATTGCTGTTGTATGTGGATGACTTATTATTAATTGGAGAAGAAAATCTCATCACTGAATGTAAGAAGAAGCTCACTACAGAATTTGAGATGAAAGACCTTAGCCTAATGCACTATTTCTTAGGTCTTGAGGTATGGAAGAGCCCAGAGAGGATATTCCTTAACCATGGGAAGTATGCAGTTGAAATATAAAAAAGATTTGGTATGTTGGAGTGCAAGTCCATGAATACACCCATGGAAACAAAGTTGAAGCTCCTAGTTGACTCTTTGTAAGAATTGATTGATGATGTGCCAACCTTGTGTTGTGATGATGTTGCCAGTATTGTACCATGATGCCAGCTTCATGCTAATGATATTGTGTTGCAAATATTGTACTGTGATGCCAACTTCATGCTGATGATATAGTGTTGTCAGTCTCATACTGTGATGCTAGCTTCATGCTGATGATATAGTGTTGTCAGTGTCATACTGTGATGCCAGCTTCATGTTGATGATATTGTGTTGCCAGTCTTGTACTGTGATGCCAACTTCATGCTGATGATATTGTGTTGCTAATCTCATATTGTGATGCCAGCTTCATGATGGTGATATTGTGTTGCCAGTCTTGTACTGTGATGCCAACTTCGTGCTGATGATATTGTGTAGCCAACTTTGTGCTGTGATGCCAGCTTCTTGCTGAAGACTCTTAGCTTAATGTTGATGTTGATGATGCTCTAGCCTTTGTGCTGTGTTGTTGCTGCTATTGATGATGAGAAAAACTTCCGATGATTTATCGATACACTAGTCAGTGTTCCAGGATGTTGTTGATGATGTTGCCCTCTCTCTCATCTGATGTTGTTGTAGAATACCCTTCTTGTTAAGGGGGAGTGTTGAAATGTTGTAACTGTAAAGAGTATTCTATTTATTATTGATGTATTATTCATTAGATCAATCCCCTTTTGTGGATTGATCATGTCGGGCATTGTAAATGACCAAATCCTCTTTTGTGGATTGGTCAAATCCTAAATGAAAAGTCGGCCCCTAGAATATATTAAAGTGGTTATAACCACACAGAATGAGAAGTCGGCCCTGCCAATGAAAAAACACCTCAGTTCAACACCTACCAGATTATATAAATAAGAGAGGCCAACGCCTCATTTTTTCACTCACTCACTTGTTTATCAGAGTGCAAGTTTGGAGCTGCAGTTGGAGAAGAAGGAAGAGAGAGAGATAGGCACATACTTGGGAGAGGACTTTCTATATTGTTTGGTTTATTCTCTTGGCATTGTATTGGCTATCTATATTAAGGAAGTTTTTGTCGGGTTTTCTCCCCCATGAGGGTTTCCCAGGATAAATGATGTGTCTCTTGTGATTGTGTATTTCTTAGTGATCTTATCTATGCTATGGTTATCTAGTGAATTTAAAAGAAACCTAATAATAGCTTAAACTCTAACACGAGAGAGGGAATCAACATCAACAACATCTAGAACACTGAATGACATATCTATAAATCATCGGAAGTTATTCTCATCATAAATATCATCATCCACAACAAGGAGCTGGAATGGCGTCATCATAATCTACATCAAAAGGGATTAGTATAACATTAATACATCATCATCATCAATAATAGTACAATGATGATACAACATCAAGAACAACAACATCATAACACGAAGGCTGGAGCATCATCAACATCAACACTAAGCTGGAAATCTTCAACACGAAGCTAACATCTCATCTACATCAACACTGAGCTGGAAATATTCAGCACGAAGGTGGAATCTCATCAACATCAACATGAAGCTGGTATCTCATCAACATCAATACAAAGCTGGAAATATTCAGCACAAGGTTGGCATCTCAAAAACATTAGCACGAAGCTGGAAATCTTCAGCATGAGGCTGACATCTCAACAACATCAACATGAAGTTGGAAATATTCAGCACAAGGCTGGCATATCAATAAAATCAACACGAAGCTGAAAATATTTGGCATTAGGTTGGTATCACAACAAAATAAACACAAAGATAGAAATCTTCAACACAAGGCTAGAATCACAACAACATTAACACGAAGCTAGAAATCTTTAGCACAAGGATGGCATCACAAAAACATCAACACGAAGATGGAAATCTTCAGCAAAGGCTGGCATCAACACTACTCCCCCTTTCGAACTACACCAAGCTTGTCTTGAAAGTGCTCAAACTTTACATGAGACAGAGGCTTGGTTAAAACATCTGCAAACTGTTCATCCGTGCCAACATAATGGAGCTTTATGGCTCCTCTTTGCACCATATCACGAATGAAGTGATACTAGATATCTATGAGCTTCGACTCATCATGGAACACATCATATTTATACAACTCTGGTTATCACATAGGATTACAATGGCTTCCATCTCCAGATCAAATGGATCTGTCAACAACATCTGAAGCCATATGGCTTCACAACTGGCGGAACATGCAACAATGTATTTCGCTTCTGTCGTATTGGCTATTGGCTATCTGGTAGATGGAATTATTGACATTCAACAGTAGATCCAGGGAGTTTGTGGAGCTTCCTAGGTAGGGAAGAAACACAGAGTGCCATTTGATGAAGGAAAACCATGGAGAGCACAAAGAGTCCTTCAACTGATTCATATGGACATTTGTGGACCACTCAACATGAAATCAATCACAGGTGCCATGTATTTTATTTTGTTTGTTGATGATTATAATAGAAAAGCGTGGGTGCATTTTTTTAATCTGAAATTTGAAGTGTTTAATGAATTTCAAAAGTTCAAAGGCTTAGTAGAAAAAGAGTTAGGTTGTCAAATTACCTCTCTTAGCTCTGATAATGGTGGTGAATTATGTTCCAAAGAATTCAATAACGTTTTTGCTAAACATGGGATTATAAGACAGTTCACTACACCTTACACTCCACAACATAATGGTGTGGTTGAAAGGTGGAACCGTACTATCACATAAATGGCCAGGCGTATGTTGTAGAACACATGTATTCCAAACAGGTTTTGGGTTGAGGCAGTTTTCACAACAATATACTTGTTGAATAGATTTCCAATGATGGTAGTGAAGAAGATGACTCCAAAGGAAGCATGGTCTAGAATAAATCCCAAAGTCAGTCATCTTAAAATCTTTGGTTCTACTGCCTACACATGGATTCCATATGAAAAACAAACCAAGTTAGATCCAAAGAGAAAAAAGATGACGATCATAGGGTACAAAGACAATCATAAATCCTACAAGTTGGTTGATATTGACACCAATAAGGTGAGATTTAGTAGAGATGTTGTTGATGAGGAAGTTGGACCTTTACACACTTATCCTAGATTCAAAATTAGTGAGCAACCAGTGGTGGATACAGACTCAGGTGTCAAGCGTCAGGTAACTCCACCTGAAGGGGGGGGGGGGGATTCTTAATATGAGAAGTCTTGTAGGTCGGTAATTTCTGATGTAGATAGCCCTAATCCAAATTCATATGACAAGATATAGGTGAAATTGATGAAAATCCCAAGAAGAGATCCAACTGGTGGCACAACACCATTGAAGATGTTCGTATAAGTGAAATGATCGAGGGTTGCTTATCGAGAGGAAAGAGAAAACATAAACAAAAAATAGTCAACTTTGCTCTGATGGAAAATGTTCAGGAAATCTATGAACCGAAGTTGTTTGAGGAGGAAAAGGGGAGCCTTGAATGGGAAAAGGCCATGGAAACCCAACATAAGAGTTTGATGAAAAATCAGACTTTGGGTCCTTACAACTCTTCCACTACAGAGGAAACACATTGGTTGCAAATGGGTGTACAAGGTCAAGTACAACATAGATGGTACACTTGACAAGTACAAAGAACAATTGGTTGCAAATGGGTTCTCTCAGTAGGATGGCATTGACTATGAGGAGACCTTTGCTCCTACAACAAAGATGATCACCATCCGACTTGTGTCAGCCATGGAAACATAGTTTGGATGGAAGGTCCATCAAATGGACGTGAAGAATGCCTTCCTCAATGGTGATTTACAAGAAGAGGTATACATGTATCAATTACAGGGTTTTCAAGTTTCAGGGAAGGAGCATCTCGTCTGCACATTGAAGAAGGCTCTATATCATCTGAAGCAAGAACCCAATCCATGGTACATCAAGATTGACAGATACTTGGATGAACATGGGTTCCAACATAGTCATTTAGATTCCAATATGTATGTCAAAAGAGTTGGTGATGATATCATCCTTTTGGTCATATATGTAAATGATATCATTATTACAGGTAGTGAGGAAAGTGTTATAAAACAGATTAAATCCAATATGAGAAAAACTTTTGACATGAATGATTTAGGTCTCATACACTACTGTCTAGGTGTAGAAGTTTGGAAAACAAGTAACAACATTTTTGTTTTACAAACAAAATATGCTAGGAGTTTTCTTGCTAGGTTTGGAATGGCAGATTGCAAAATCTCGTCTACACCTATGGAGAAAAGACTGAAACTTTTAGCCAAGATTTATTCTAAGGAAGTTAATGAGTCAATGTACAAACAAGTATTGGGTAGCTTGATATATCTTACAACGACTGGCCCTGATTTGAGTTTCATTGTGAGCTTCATTTTCGTATTCATGACAACGCCCAAGGTAGAGTAGTGGACTACGATGAAGCGAGTGTTGAGATATGTGAAAGGGACACTCTACTTTGTCATTTTGTACAATAGAAGCAAAGACCCTTGACTGTGTGGGTATATAGATTCAGATTGGGTAGGTTTTGTTGATGATAGAAAATCCACTTTTGGATATGTTTTCAGCATTGGCACAAGTGTAGTCACATGGACCAGCAAGAAGCAACATGTAATATCCCTTTCATCAATAGAAG
Organism: Picea engelmannii; assembly: GCA_009831015.1. Taxonomy (NCBI): domain Eukaryota; kingdom Viridiplantae; phylum Streptophyta; class Pinopsida; order Pinales; family Pinaceae; genus Picea; species Picea engelmannii. Next base: position 15,339 of record ML781740.1, read on the forward strand.
AAGAATATCAAGAAATAGTGAAATGAGCTTGTGAGACAGTTTGGCTCAGGAGGATGGTTTCAGATATGTAGATGCAACCAACATAGCCAACACCCCTACAGTGTGACAATCAAGGGATGATCAAACTTGCCAAGAATCCAATCTTCCATGATCATACCAAACATGTTGAGATATATTGCCACTTCATTAGACAGTTTGTGGAGGATGGATCTATCAAGCTGCAACACTATCCCACAAAGAAACAAACTGCATACATTCTCACCAAGCTTTTGGGTCTATAAAAATATGTAAAATTATGGGATAAGCTTGGTGTAGTTAGTAGATTGACCATTAAGTGAGGATGTTAAAGTAAATATTATATTACAATGGTCAATTAGATACTAGACTTAGGCATTAATAATGTGAATTTGACTTTAGATTATTTTATGTTAAGCCCTAATATTGGCTCATTACCCCTTAATTGGGGCATATTAGATTAGTAATGCTATTTTATTTATGTCGGCTTTAGGCCATTAGTTGTAATTTAGATTAGTAATGTTATTTTAATTATGTTGGCTTTAAGCCATT